>SCHK01225923.1:0-12794 GCA_004124795.1 Poropuntius huangchuchieni
CACGACAAAATTAGCACAACACAGCAGAAACAAGCCACAACAAAACGAAGTTAGTCATTTGCATTCTGTTCTGCACTAACTGGGCCACCGTAATTTTAGCTGTAATTTGACACCCAATCTTAAAAAAAAAAAAAAAAAAAAGATGTCTGATAAACTCTTTAAAAAAATCATGATACTAGTGTAGCTGTTCAATATCTTAACGAACTCATTCAACAAATACATTTGAACAAATGAATTTAAAGAGATTTCAGAGTTCGAAATTCAAGACTTTGGAGAGAGTTTAGCATGCTAACAGCTAACAGTACGTTAAAGCTCCTTGTCAAATGTAGCTTTAATATTAGCGACCAAAATACTTCTCAAAAGGACAATCGTGTACAAACCATCTTGCAGGTATATAATGAGGGAATTTCAAATAAAAACTGAATATGGATATCCATTTATTATTCGCAAACAAGCTTTAAACGCTTCAAATCACTTGTAACCAAGACAATTTCAAAAGCTGAAAAGGTAACTCAAATACTAATTTAGATTAACAAAACGTAGGTTCTCGAAATTCATCAAAAACCTAGATAAACTAGTCAACCTCACTAACTGACTAGTGCATCATCCATTTTTGTGCATGCTCCTCTGAGTGATTTTGCACATTTCAGTGATTTTACACACAGCAACTTGGCTAATTAGCACGTGACATGCTAATGCCACTGTCGACATTTCCGATGACAATGATGTATTGCATATGAACTGTCTGGTCTTGCGTCGTGTCGCCCACTTACCTCCTGACATATACTCACAAAACACACCTTTACTCCTTTCAGCCTGCAATCATAAATCAATGACAAGTCACACAATTGCTAACTAGTAGCTACCTGGCCACTTTCAACCAAGTGCTTTATTTCCCCCGAGGCTTCTGTGGCTTAGTCCTGTGGTTAAACAATCTTACAGGACATTTGGTAGCTGTTTTCCAATAGAGGCCCAAGCATAACAGAGCTCTGCTAGCAAGCCTATGTGTCATTGATGAAGTAAGTCATGATGGGATTGGAGTTCTTGACTCAGCGGCTCCCTCTAGCTCTCAGCTGTATCACTGCACCCCCTAGAAAAAAAAAAAAGTTTTTTTTTCCCCCTCACACAGCCCCTAGAAGAATAACAGAGCAAATGACCTACTGTTTTTCAGCTAACTTGGATGTCCTCTGAGAAATATCTGGAATATCTTTGATTGTGTAATATATATATATATATATATATTTTTTTTTTTTTTTAAATCACATTGCTTCTCCTCATTTACTTTGACCTTCGTTGAATACTGTGATTAAAAGTTACGTTTTTCATTGTGCAGCCTGGTGCGCGTTAATTATATATATATTTAACCAACTATATGATAATACTGTATGTTTAACTGCATTATATTATTAGAATTTATATAGCATTGTTTTATCACTACTGTCCATGGCCTACAACACTAACACAGTCAATACAGCAGGATTTTGTTACTTCTTTGTCAATCTTAAAATCAAAAAAGAGGCTTGAAAACCTGCTGACATCTTTTCCGATGCTAAATATAAATAATAAAGTGTTTATAAAATAATGAAGAATTTGGAAGCGAGCCTGGTGATAACTGCATTTTTCATGAAGTCCTACTAAATGCAAGGATCAGAGGAGTTTTGTTTTGTTGGACAGAAAATCTAAAGACAGTCAGGGCTGGTTTTGATAGACCATATGTTCACGTAGCCTCTGGAGTTCAGCTAGAAACTTTTAAAGATTGATAATTACAAACTAAGTGGTATTCAGTGGCTTTAATGAAGGTGATAATGAAATTAAGCTCAGGCTAACATTACCTGCTCATTCAAGCAGGTCACATCCAGTAAACATAATGCTTTTAAATCACATCCCATAATTATGGTTTCCGCATTATGCCTAAAAATATACTAAATAGTCTAAAACCTGTATTGCTTTGAGAGAAAATGAGTTCTTATTTCCCAAACCTTCTTTATTAAATTAGAAACCTCTGATTGACAAATTGCACATGAATTATTTTCTTTCGAAATGCTGGGGAACAGTCAAGAACTCTCTTATTCTTATCTATTAAAGGCAAGTACGTTCAAGTTTGATGGCCTAAAAACAGTATATTCTTTTTTCCAATTTTATACTTATACTAATATATTCACAATTGCTTTAATTACACATTTTACATGCCATTTATTATAACTAACCTTAAACTTAACTTAAAACATTTATGTTTTAAACATATCAAAGGTTTAAAATAGATTTTAAATTACAGAGTTTCAATACAGATTCTTCCCTATGGACTTTTTTAACCCGACTGAATTTTAAAAGAACTTCCTTTAACCTTTCTGAAACACTTGATGTATCTTCGTGTGTGTGTGTGTTCACGTGGTGTGCATCAGTGTGAAATGAATCCTCATCTAAAATCCGCGCTCTCTTCCAGTAGACCAGACAACTGACATTTCCCCTCGTATTCCTACATGACACCATCATTTAACATCAGCCACTGATGAATAGTGAATGGAAACAGAGATCCGATTCTAAAAGCCTGACCCGCAGAAATGATTTAGAGAGGTCTTCAGTGTTTGAAGTGCTAGCGTTCCTTTCACCTTGGAGAACATTGAGATGGAAACGCTGGAGGCATCCAGAACATCTAAGAGTACATATATATATATATATATATATAGAAATACTCAATAATTCAGCAATTATTATCAATGTATCTTTTTTTTGTCAGCCACACATCATTTGAAGTCAACTGTTGAGTCTCCAAACCTAGGCGATTGGCCAATGTCAGAGTAAACCGCATCCCTGTTGGTGTTTGAAGAGCGTGTCGGACAATATGCAGGACGCATGAGCTTCTAAATGTGTATAGATTTGGACTAATGGATCAGAAAATCAGACATTTCATTACGAGCGGCGCATACAAGCGCAGCTGGCAGGCCAGATGTTTTGGTACATGTACTTTTAGCAATGGGCGGCAGCCCGAGAGTGTCTTGATTAAAAAGTCTGTACTAATATTCACTGCCGATGTCAGGAACCTGGCAGACCATTAGACTGTGGAGCCAATTCAAGTGGGCCCTCTCCGGGTCCTGTAATGCGAGTTAGACGAGAGCGGGGACGTTAAAAAAAGGAGAGAAAAGAGTGAGGAATGGATAGAAACACTCCCTCTGTTCACAGCTAATTCATGCCAATTAGCAGCTCAGACGAGCTCTGGGATTCGGGAACGGAGCGAAGCTTAATCACGCTCTCAGTCAGTAAATCAGAGCCTGGGTCACTCAGAGTAACGCCGCTTCTCAAATGTCATCACTGCCTAGCGGAATCCCTGATCAGATAGACAGCTACACGTGTACCGTAAAAGAAACGGCCGGCGGTGCCGATGAGTAATGTTCAGTTTTGCATATTTTGATGGACAAGGAAGTGATGTAACATTGCCAAATCAATCAGCTGTTAAACAACATCGCCTGCGGTTGCTGATTTCATGAGGAATGTGGGAACCTGGCTAGCTTTTTTTTTGTTGCTCCAGACAGAAAGTGAAGTGAAACTTATCCATTTTTCCCAGATTGCCAATGACACCGGTAGGACCTTTTCTGACGGTCTTCCTCTCAAAGCAGTGGTGTCTTTTGGATAATCTTCAAAAGGAATCTCATTTGCATCACAAAGACTGCACCTTTAATCACCTTAGCTTTGCAATTTCAGAGTGCCGAATGAAATTCCCCACTTCCTTTCCTTTGCACTTCTTTCTCCTCTAAACTTAATCAACTATTGTCGTTTTTTGCAAGGAAACACTTGGATTAAGATAAACGAGAGGCTTGATGAAATTGGTACAAAGTTCGTTTAATTAAGTATGCCGAGTGCTACATTCTGATTAGGTTCAATTTAGTCACAGCTGTGATAAACACTTTTGTCTGGAAACGTAAATGTGAAGCAAAGTTTAGGTTTTAGCTTAGTGAGTCCTACAGGGAGTTTGCAGCAACCATGGAACATTTTTAGTGGATAATTGATCTCCTCATCTACAAATCGACATATAATGGGCTATAAATACTGTCTGACTCAATGTCAGATGTTTAGACATGGTGTTTTTTTAGTTTGAAGGTTGGAGAAACATTGAAAACAACGCTTCGGCATAAACTTTCCTTTTTGTCATTAAATAAAATAAATATACGGCTTGTTTTTGTAAGCCTCCATGTATTTTTCAGCATTTCTGTAGCTAAGTATGTAAACTTAGCTAAGAATATATATATATATATATATATATATATATATATATGTGTGTGTGTGTGTGTGTGTCATAATAGGGGAATTTTGGATTAACTGCGACAGGCCGGAGACATGAATCAGATGGACTGTTTGGATGGGCTGCTCTATGGCTGCCGCTGAGAGGCATTTCATAGAAGATGACTGATCTGATAATTGTATTTCAGGACAGTAAGTGGAGTTATGACCCATCCGATTTCCAGAAATTTAATTGGGTCTCTAAAAAAAAAAAGAAAGAAAGAAAGAAATAATGATGGCCATAGCCATTTTGAGGAACATATGCTGGAGACAGTAATTTGATGTTTGCAAATTGATTAAAGCAACTCTCATAATATGTGATTAATTTCAAAGGGCGGCTTTTAATTATGGCCACAGCAATATTTCGCAAGGCGCAGCAAACTGAGGACACTGACTGTGCTGAGTGTGCAGGTCTGACAATCAGCTGAACACTGCTATTAAATTATGCGCCAAAGATGAACCTATGTAAAAGCAGAGCAGCACCAGTCCCATAAAAAAAAAAAAAAAAAGTTTTATTTTATTATTATATATTTTTTATTATCATTTTCACATTTTAAATAATTATAATTAAATTATAAATGTGATTTTTTTATTTTTATTTAAATGTTAAATCGACTATTTAAATAGTATTTACTTAAATAGAAAAAAGAAACTTAAACACTATTTACTATAACAACTCCATTGTGTCTGTATACACATTTTTTAAAAATAAAAGAGTTGTATTAGAGTTACACATTAAATATATTTTTTATATTTTTAATCACAATTAATCGATTTGATAGCTCTATCTTATATACACACACACACACACACACACAATTATCAGATCAGGTATATACGAATTGGTTGCTGAAGTACTGAATATATACCCATGCAAAAACAAACATATTTCTTTAGAAATACATCCGTTTGCTATTCTTTTGAGAAACGAAGGCTGTTCCATGCAATACTGTCTTGAAAGAAGAAAGTAAACTGCATCTAACCAGCACAGGGAGAGACATGGACGTCCCAGATGCACAACAACAAGACTAGCAGTACATCAGAGCCTCTAGTCTGAAAAACAGACCCCTGACTGGCGCTTGGCTGGCAGCTTCATTGAAGAGTACAAACTAAACATCAACAGTCAAGACAAGACTCCCAACTTTTAGGCAGAATGTCAGAAAAGATCTAACACTGACACATAAGAACAAAACAGTAGATTGAGCTAAATAACAGAAGTTGGATTGCAAACAATTATTACGGATGGATAAATCCAAGTCTAAGGTCTTGTTAGACAATCCTGTCTCACTGAAGAAAGAATAGTGCCGTTCTCACCGTATGTCCACCTGTTAGCTGGCAACAATCCTGTCTCTGTTTTATTTGAGCTACAAGTCCCATTTTGACATGTAATAAGGACTTAAACTTAATAAAACGTCTCCCTCAAGAGCTGACATTCTCATATCAGACCTTATTCCTCAACCATTAGCACTTTCCAAAAACATTTTTCTTACTTGCAGAACCTTTAAAGGTGCAGTCCATGGTCAAGAGTAATTCGGCACCCTGTCCTTTATTAAAGGGCTGCCAGACCTCCCAGAACGTTTGCAAATGTCACTGCGTTAGAATCACTCTACTTTGACTAAATACCATCTGCCAGTATCTCTAATGTTACCAAGTCTGGCCGTGTATAACTCTACTTGTTGCTAAGCTAGCTGAGTACCAAACCAAGTCCCTTTAAAGGAACAGTTCACCCAAAAATTTAATTTTGCTGAAAACGTACTCACCCTCAAGCCTTCCAAAGTGAGTTTGTTTCTTCATTGAAACAGATTTGGGGAAATTTAGCATTACGTCACTTGCTCACCAATAGATCACTTGCAGTGAATGGGTGCCGTCAGAATGAGAGTCCAAACAGCTGACTAAAAACATCACAATAACCCAAACAACTTGTTTTGGACTGTTTTCGCTTGTAAATGGTCTGCTGAATTAGAAAAATTATTTGATGGACTGTAGTCATAGATTATTGTAATGTTTTAACAGCTGTTTGGACTCTCATTCTGACGGCACCCATTCACTGAAGAGGACTGCATATTTGTCTACTCTGCTTCTTATACTGTATTGGCTACCAAACCAAGTAAAAACTCTGCATAAAAAAGTATACACAGACTTAAAAATGAAAAAGCAGAAACTTCTGAAAGTTTATTCTCAGGGAAGTTAATACACAGGTATCTAGGCTACGATCTGAAAACCGCATGTGGCTAAATAAGCAGGTTAATGAATGATTATTAAACTTGTAGATGGGGGGGAGGATGAGTAGGTAATGAATACCTGGGAAAACGAGGGATGGTCCCTCAGACAGCATCATTAGAGAAGAGGAAGACTGTGGGAAGGCCAGATGGAGAATACCAAGGGACGAAAAGAAGGTCAGATTTAAACTAGGCTTGAAACAGTGCGCTTGCAGCTAAACACCTTAAAAATGCACTGCGGTATGTTTCAGCCGTAAGAAAATATTTATTCCAATTCAAAAGTTTGGGATCAGTGAGATTTTCTTTTTATTATTATTATTATTATTTCAGTACACATTAACTTACCACCTTCTTTCTGTCTTTACATTAATTGCATGCAAACAGTTGAGCATTTAGCACATGGTTAGCAACTTTTTTGGTAGGTTAGTGAATAAGACTGCAATAATTGTTCCAAAATGCTGCATGCAACCCTATAGTGCCATTTCTCGAAACTTTAGAGATGTAAAATCAATCATTAACTGGCTGACCTTGTAGATGCCTTGATTGCAGCCATTGTAAGTGCTTTCCATGGTGTAGCTTCGGAGGACTCCGATCTCCCTCCAAACGACCACCCGCGCTGTGGACGCCCGAGACTTTTCCACCAGATAGTTGCAGTTGTTGAAGGAGAACGCAGGAGCTATTCGGTCCAGAGTTTTAGCGATAGTCTGTCAATACAAACAATAAGAACCATGTATTTCATTGTATTTGAATTTTTATGCCACTGTTTTCTGATATTTAGTTTAAGAGACTTCTTTGCATAGATGGCAGACATCAGTCAGACAGCAGCTAGCGATGCAATATTTTCCACATTACAGATTCCACAGATTTACATATGCCTTTAAACTATCCTTTAACACAATTCGTCACAGCCTGTATGTTGGGGAGAAACTTCCTTCGGCACTAAACTTCAAAAACTGGCTCAGAAATAAAAGTTTCATGGAGGATGGAAACAACCGTGCCAATCAGAAAACAATAAATCAGACAAAAAAGTCTTCTCACTGTATATATAATGATGCTGTAAAATAAGGACACTAAAACATATGCATTGTTGGCTCTTCCTGTGAGAGCAAAAATAGATTATGGGGATACAGCAGAAGCTGTAAAACTGATTTTTATTGCTGTAAGGTTGCTCTTTCATAGCTCAGGAGATGTAATTGAGTTCTCAGTTATGTGACTTTGAAGAATCAACCTTGTTTCATATGTTTCTCCTAAAATAGGAGCAATATAAATGAGAATGAATGTACAGTAAGAGTATAGAGCTGTACAATTAATGTGGGTAACCCACTACCATTGAAAAAGTTTAGGACAGATCATCCTGGAGAAGCATTTGAGATATGAAACATCTCATTTGTTATTTTCTTTGTGATAGACAGTAAGCGTACCCTGTATCCCGGGTCTTCTTTCAGGGACACCGTGTTAATAGGAGATCCAGATTGCCACAGGGTTTCCTTCATACTGCAGCCATACAGAAACACATTTTTCTTCCTGGAGTGACCATGGTAATCGCAAAACACCTGTGGAATGTAATAACACAGCAGTTTTTCAAAATATATATATAGTGAAACAGCAAGATTGTATGCAAATAATGGCCAAGGTGGAAACAAAGTCGTCTTTTTGGCTTTCCTGGCACGACAGCAATGCAGGATTAACTTTAGATTGAGCCAAACATAATTAATCTTGTGACACAACAGACAGACACATACGACAAAGGGAACAAAATGCAAGACGTGCACTGTGTCAAATTTTGTCTCTTGACAGTGTGGCTGTTAATTGGAGACAGTGCATAGCGATGAGCCTTTTTGTAAAGGCTCAACAAGAGGGTTCCTTCCTCATTCTTTAACGGCACAAGTCGTGTTTTTTTGACTGTAGGTTTTGGGGAAATAACAATGTTCCTTTGACCAGGTTACTGTGATTAAACATGAATTATGGTGTAATTGATATGTAAATCTGGCTAATTGTGTCAAAGCACTCCTGCTAGCACTAATGTTCATCGGTTCTTTGCAACAGATCATTCCTGCTTGATTAAAGGACCGACAATGGTAATTTCCATGCTATTCTGAACAAAATGAATTCATTTAATTGCATAATTTATTTTAAGGTTGTACAGATGTAGCTTTTAAACGGCTAGCTTCAGTTTAGGTTATGACGTCCTAGATTGTTTGACCATTTTTACAAGCATATTCTTTCAAAAGTGCTGGCAAACCTACTTCTATTGCTTTGTTTGTTTTTTTTCCCCACTGACTTGTATAGACAGAGCAGTGGTCCATTACTCCATTTCCTGAGAAGTGTCTTTTGAAAAAGGACAGGGGGTGAATAGGGACGAGGTAAAACATAGAAGTTATTCTTTAGTGCTCTAACAGCATCAGGAGAAGCTCAAAAGCATCAGTCAAGACTCTATGAATAGATCTGACTAAAAATAAAAAAGCTCTTAATTCTGTGTGAAGACGTGAACTTGAGGCTAAAACGTCATCCGTGACTCTTTCAGCAGGTTACAGATATGCCAGTAGGTGGCACCAGTGACTGCCGTTATTGGTGAGACATCACAAGTGACTGTCTTTATGAGTGTATCATTGAATGATTTACTCAACTGATTCATTCAAAACGCAGATTTGTTTCAGGGACAAAACAAGGGACTCTTTATGAATGAGTCATTGAATCCTTTATTCAAGTGACTTAATTCTGGAACAAAACAAGTGAGTATTTTAATGAATGAGTCACTAAATCATTTACACAATTGATTTGTTCAGTTTTAAAATGCTGATTCATTCACAAACAAAACAAGTTTCAATCTGCATAGTATCCGTGGAAAATAGTTTCTGGATTATTAATCTTGAATACTATTTAGGGCAGATAGTATGCTAATTGGGACACTGGGACTGCCTTTATGAGTGAGTCATTTATTCATTTATTCAACCTAGTTTCATCAGGATTCATTCGAAATCTCTGAATAACTCACAATAGAAACAAGTGACTGTCTTTATGTGTGAGCCATTGAATCCTTAAGTCAAGTCACCATTATTTATAGCGCTTTTTACAATGCAGACTGCATCAAAGCAGCTTTACAGTATTAAACAGTTTAATTCTAAGCTAAACGGATTTGTTCAAAACCACAATTTAATTTATGCAGTTCAAGAAATATATAACTGTACCCATCCATTGTCTTATATATACAATTTCATTATTTTTGTAACATGGTTCATTTAATCCAATTCACAGTAGTGGTCATTTCAAACTGCAGTTGTTTTCTGATAAACAACAAAGCACTTATATCCACTCAGGCCTGCTTCAGTCAGTACGGTCTAATATCCAGATCGGCGGCCCCTAACACACATTTATGGATTTGGTCATCCCTGACCTGCATTTGGAAGCAGAAAGCTCCGAGATCATGGAGCAATTTCCGGCAAGCCCCTCATGGAACTTTAGGATTCAATAGGTCAGTTACAGTGCAGCGAGATTTAATGGAAACTTACCAGCGGAGTCCTGCCTATGCTGTTGAGGTAATAGAGGAAGCCTTTGGTGTGGTAAATTGTGGGGCTTAAATTAGGGTCCGGCTTCAGCCACTGTCTGTTGAGGTCCTCAGCAGTGAGAGAACAGCGATTACTGAAATAAATCAAAAGAAAAAAGTGATTACAAAGAACAAAAAGTCAACTTTAAACTAACTAAAAGTCCAATTTGGATTTCATGAGCTCTTCAACGCATTTCCAGGGATCAAAGTAACATCAAAAACCATCTGAGTTTGCGATCCAATATCTGATTCAGCTTACCTATCTGTTTGAAGACAAGATAACCAATCTGTCTGTCTCTGTGCATGCCTGTGTATCTGTGTGAATGTTAAAAACGCCACAATTGTGACGTTCCCATATCAGCGTCTACCTTTACAGGTTACTGAAAGGTCGGCGATGAACAGAGCTATCTAGCGTACCGCGCAACCAGTCTGTTGATTAGAGAACGAGCAGCAGCTGAGCTTTATCTCCTGACAAAATCCTACTGGCATTTGGAGACAGCTTGCCAACTACAGACTCCCCCACATTCAGTTCCTGAAAGCCAATTATAAGACACAATGTTCAAACATTAGCAAATTGATAGGCCGCGTTTGAAACGGCTGAGCGTGCCTGTTGAGTATCTGATCACAGGTGCTCCATCTGATCATATATTGTGTGCTTGCTTTGGGTCACTCTTGATCTGGATTGAGCAGAAGCATGAAGCGAAACACAGTCACCACCTGAAAATAAATATATGATAAAACATCCTGGCTTTTTATCGAATGCTATGGCTGTTTTCATAGACATCGATAATGGCTGCGCGAAAACAAAAGATGGAAGTTGCAGTCTTCTTTGCCTCTGAACAGTTTGTTCAACCAGACTTTTTTTCTGAGGATATTGCCGATTGAACTATGATGCCTTTAGGTGCATTAAAAATTAACGGAAACCACAAACAGAACTGCATGACTATAAATACAACCCGCTTTTTAAAGTCTCTGAGAAAAGCTGCGGCTCTCTGCAGAAGAAGTTCGAGCCACAATCTTCAGAGAGTTTTATCGTAAACAAAAATGCCATATTCTAGTGGTCTGGAGACAAGGAAATTACTATATTTGAGGCGACAAAACACGGTTGTTCCGGACAGTTTCCAATGCACCCCAGGGGGGCAGCAAAGCGGAAACGGCAAGAAAATTGTTCCTCCCTACAGCTGTCTATAGTTTTAAGTGAACCTACGAAGAGAAAATAAGAGAAAAACAGAAACACTGGATGTCATTTGAGATGACTTGAGAGTTAGATCAACATTACCCGTCTGTCTGTTCAAGCCATGTTTACACTAGGCGATTTCTGACTTGGATTTCCAACTCGTTGTGTCATTATGTATTCATTGCCTGATATTTAGATTGTAAATATTTGATGAACCAAACTGAGGATTTCGCTACAAAAGGCATCAATGACTTCGTGTTTTTTTTCCTCTCTTTTTGGGGGCTCCATTTTGTTCTTGACAGAAATAATTTATGAACACTTCCATGCTCTTGCGTCTGATGACAACTGAGAGGTGGAACAGTATTTTGTCCCCTTTTATGGTTCTCCAAATACTGACAGCCCCTCTAACACGTCCTGCTTTTAAAATGTCTACTTCTCAATATTTCACTCAGTGCACTGCAGTGCATGACACATTCTGCAGTAGCCCAATGCAACCCTGGTCTCAAAAGTCAAAAATAATTCAAACAATAGTTCAGGTTTAATGTTTAAGTGAGGTAATAAAATACATTTCATCATCAAATACCAATTAGCAAATGAACAGAATAGCATTTAACTCCACCAAACCTAAAAAAACAAAACACTCAAATGATAATTCCAAGTCTACATACCTCACAATAGAACAACTAATGGGAACCTGACTCCACCCACTTCAAAACAGAATTTGCATTTGTCTCCACCCAACTCAAAAGAACTGTCTAATGGGAAATTGCCTCCACCCAACCTCGAAAAACTGAACAATCCTTAATTTTGACTCCACCTACTTCAAACTCGCTGAGCATTACAATATCTAATGGAAATTTGACTCCACCCAACCTCAAAAATAGAACACTTAATGAGGTATCATTGAGTTCAATGGGTATTTGACTCAACCCACCTCAAAATACAGAACGTCTAATAGCCATTTGACTCCAACCAACCTGAAAAACCGAACACTCATTGGTAAGTTTGACTCCACCTACCTCAAAAACAGAAAGTCACTCCACACACAAAAACTAAACACTCAATAAAAATTCTGACGCCACCAACTTCAAAACAGAATGTTCATTGTGCATTTGTCTCCAACTACCTTAAAAACAGAAAACTCAATGATAATTCTGACTCCACCCATCTCAAAACTGAACATTCATTGGGCATTTGTCTCCACCTACCACACAAACTGAACACTTATTGGTAATTTTGAGCCCCTCCATCTCAAAACAGAATGCTCATAGGGTATTTGACTTCACCCACCTTAAACAGAATGTCTAATGGGCATTTGAGTCCACCCAACCTCAAAAACAGAATACAGATTAATTCTCACTCCACCTACCTCAAAAATAGAAAGTCAAATGGGAATTTCACTCAACCCAACTTTAAAAACTGAACACTCAATTATTTTTACTTCACCATCCTCAAAAGAGAATGACTGGGCATTTGTCTCCACCCACTTCAAAAAAATAGAACACTCAATGACAATTCTGACTCCACCCACCTCAAATCTGAATGCTCATTGGGTATTTGACTACACTCACCTGAAAAA
>SCHK01225983.1:3667-14277 GCA_004124795.1 Poropuntius huangchuchieni
GAATGCTATTTTTATATTACGTGAACGGAAGCATTTAATACAAAACAATGTACTGTACATTATCAGGGAATTTTATTCTCCTAAAATATGTATGAAGCCTTACACTGAAGCCTAGATGAAAACTTTTGGAACCGTATCCAAGCGCACCAATTTTATTTTGGAAAGACCTGCCAAATATTGTTTTATGCTATCAACACCCTGCATTCACATCGTTTCTTCCTCAAAAGTTTTGTCGGCGTCCGTTAGCTGCTATGCAAACAGCATGTGTTGGGACTTGGCTTGCCAACACTTCTTTTGTTGTGTCTAGACTACAGGAAATGCAAAATTGCATTTGTTTACAACCGTTAGGAAGTCAAAGCCAAGGCAACGATTAAAGAGCTGCTCCCAGGAAAAAAGGCTCGAACACGTAGCGCAGATTTTCTTTTGAGGGAGAGAGAGCGAGTGAGAAAAAACACGGGAATATACGAAGAGGGACTGCCTCATAAAAACATCTGTAAATCTTATCGCACTGAGCTTCATTGTTCTTATTCACCGTCCTGACATTTGCTCCTGAAGCTTGTAAGTGCTGCTGTTTTCAGATCTAATCTCGAATCAGTCATTCTCTCAGCTTTCTTAATGAGTCACATAAGGATGTGAGGGGAGGAAGTCGATCCCTAACCAGAAATTTCAGGTTACCACAGTAGTAGCCTTCACTTCAATTTTTACTATTTTAAGAATGTTCTTCCACGATGTGCAGATTACGGCCTGTCATCTATGCACCACCGCCTGCTTTCATTTGTTTATTTAAGTTCCCTGACCATGTCTCACATATGGGACTTTATGTTTTTCACCCTTCGGGAAAATAACAGTGAATGACACTGTGTTCTGTGTTAACGGTGCAGTGAGATATGTGTCTTCTCTGTGCCATGCGAATTAGTTGATATGACTGAGCTTCACCAATTCGATGTCGGACTAGACAGACGGCAAACACTACACTGTTGACTGACTGTATCTACGTACTTTACAGTGTCTGGTTATTCTGCTTATTCACTTAAGTAACAGTTTTATTTTAATTGTCAAAGCTACCACTGAAAAAAAAAAAAAAAAAACACATCTTAATTTTGGAGCCAGCTACAAAAAATGTATTCGGGCACTTGATGGAATTAGATACAAATTATCAAACCAAGTAGCAAGAAACGATGCCAGACATTTTCTCAGAACTAACTTCACTTTTCTATGCAAGTTCTGCAATGACTTTTAAATAACTGGTCTCAAGATCATTTTTAGTGGATGTATGAAGTCAGTTCCTCTCGGGTTCACAAAGAGTTACCTCAGGTGTAGCTCAGCATAAAAAAAAATTATTATACGATACTATGCAATTTATACTAGAAAATTTATGTTATCATTAACAATACTGTATATTTATTGTTTTATAAATAAAAATTGGCTGCTTTAAAACTTTTTTTTTTTTTTGAAAATGGCACTTTATATATTTTGTTGTATTTCAAAGGCATTAACACATTTTTAGTTCTAGTTTAAGTTCAAACATATTTTAGGTCATTGCATATATAAAATAAAATAGTGATACATATTATATTAGTGATAATAATATTCATTATATCACATACTAAAGAACTAAAAATGACCTATAATCTTATATTATTTTGGCATTTAAATAATAACAATTTATCATCACATTGTAAACCACAAATCTAAAGAAAACCTGAAATGATCTTGTTCTTTTGTTTCACAGTCTCTAGATCACCTCTGCTGGACATAATGGACATTTTAGACTAAATTAGCTCACGTGCCCAAATTATTAGTTCAAATGAGTGATATGTATTTGGAAAAAGCATTTGAAAATTTCTGAGCCCATTACATATATATAGCCACCATATAAGCTATAGTCTCATTCAGCTAATTTAAAGAAAGCTGTGCCTCCACTTCCACACATAATGGTACACAGAGATACTTTTAACAGAAGAAAACAGGAAGTGCCCTGAGTGACCTATAACAACAGCTGATTTAAAGCTATTTTTATCTACTTTTAAACAAAGCCGTGAGATCATAAACCCTCAGATCTCAAAGTGAGATGTATGTAAGATGCATTCCTTACACTGAAAGTATTCCAAAAGCATCCAAAGGGAGAACATCTTATAGGCCATAAAGAGGTAATCTCAGGTCTTTTTCCATCAGGGACATGTATGGTGACTTCTCTGTGGTTTGCCTCAAGCGTCTGTTTAAGACATGGAGAGGAAGTCACTATTTCAGAGAGTTTACACAGATGGAGCCCACTCTTCAGTCAACACTCACATAAAAATCGAGCAAAGACTTGTTTTTTCTTTTCATTTCAGTGTACACACAGATGCTTATGGCGACACAGAGGTGCCACAGTTTGTTACGAACAAGCAAATTCAAATGAAGTTCGGCTCATAGTGATAAAATATCACTGATGATTATTATTTTTCCTATGTACACAAACCAAAAAAAATAATCATAACAAACGATCTTGATCTTGATTTAGAACAGGATAGTTGTTTACTACATCAGACAGATCTTTTTTTAGATATAATGTACTGTCCAGGTCAGTGTGACTTTTGTTATTCATTCTGCCATTAAATTAAAGTTAGACTTTGCCTTTCTGCTTCTGTTGCTCTTGGTTTACTGAACTTTTGTCTGGGGTTTTACAGCAGAATGCTGAGAGACTCACATAAGAGGTGACTCATAAACCAGGCACACACGTCCGCTAGTCACTGTCTGTTTACTTCTGACAGCTCTTTACAATCGTTAACTGTAAATGTCACAAGCATCTGTGATCTAAGGCCAGTGGCATGCAAGAGATTGTGTCATTAATTTCTTTTACTTTGTCAAGACAGCAACAATCATGGCCCTGGGCACCTTTGCGCTAACCTTTAGTTTATGTATTCAGAGGACTATTCAATGGCAACAGGCTTAAGTCAAAGCCACTAGATGACGGATGATCATGCTAACCTGGTTTTGCATCTCTCTCAGCATGTTCAGGGAAACAGCTTCCTAATCGTTATCTTGTCCCCAGCCTCCAACTGAGAGAGTAATTTTGGACATGGAAGGTTAGATGTCCCCCCATATGCTCCTTTATTGAGCTGTCAGTAAGGACTGACTTACAGATACACAGTGTCTATTTCATTATAGAATACATCCGAACTTCAAATAAAATTTACAGAACCATATTTTTGTTAAACTTAATTCCCACATAGTTCAATTTATTGGTATTATAGCCAATCATACACTCATTGTATACTAATTCTCATCTGGATCTAAGAAAATATTAAAAAATTGACACATACATCAGTATATTAATATGAAAATACACTTTCCTGAATTAAATGTCTTTTTTTTTTTAAAGTCTTGGTAGTGCCAGATTTAATTTTAAAAGAAAAAGTCTCAAATTAAAAAAACTGACATAAAGACTTGTTAAAGTTATTAACATTATTTGTATTATTATTATTTAAATAAAAATAAGCAGTTAAGCATTTTTGTTTTTAAAGTAATATATCTAAAACATTTCTGTCTGCCAAATCAGAGTCACTGTGTTGTAACCAACATGCAGGAAGCCATTTTGTTGTCATGTGACAAGAAAACAACAAACTAGTAAATTATATCCCAGAAAGGACTCCTCTAGAGTCTAGACCCTAATAAAAAAAAAGTATAGGTAAAAAAATTACCTTGAACCTTTTTTTTTTTTTGCAAAATGTTTATGTGTATTCAAGTTATACTGTGGATATATTTTATTGAATTACTTTTTAAATGGTGGCTCCATCATAATAATAATCAATTTAAAAAAAGTAAATTTCTCAGCTTCATCCTCTCAGACATTCTTATTTTTCACTGACCCATATACATTTAATATGTGTTGCAAAGACACTTTATAACTTCATAAGACATATGCAGTATTTCACTTTCCTAATATGTTCCCCTAAGGACCAATAGACTGCATTATTAAACACCGATCTACCGACCAATGCACAGATATTATATTTGTGTAAAATACATCCTGTAATTTCAATAGCATATTTCTAAATCCTCAGACTCTCCACGTCTAACGTTAGTTTTACCTTTGGATTAGATTACGCATCCTATGTCACAAGATACTTCCTGTGAAGCGTTCAGAGAATCCGAGCTGATGGAGATTAAACTCATTTGTTACATGCTTTTCCTCTATAGCATGCCAATAAATGCTAATAGTAGGGTCTGTTCTTTTTCAGGTCATAAATGTAAGTGAATTACTTTGCGCCTGAAGTCTTCCCTCTGCCATCTCAGACTGCACACACTCACAGCCAGTAATTAACTACTGTTTTTACTGGCTTTACTCTTGTTTTTGCTCGTTATTCCCTCGAGAACATAGAATACATAATATCCTGTTTGTGCCTAAAATTTGCTGTCTTTCATAAAAATAGTCTGTTGTCATGACGACTTGGGTTAACAGAACTGAAACATCTTCTTTGCAAGGTTGTTTACAAAGCAAAAACTTTGTGTACGTATTCAGCGAAGCGCTTTTGCAGAAGTGTTTGTAAATGACCGTAAGTACGGGGGTGAAATCACTACATGCGGTTGCGTATCAAGGCACACGGCAAAAAGCAGTGCAAATACTGATCTCCATACTGCTTTGCTTGCGCATATACAGTAAAAGTACAACGGTGTTTTTTCAGACAGTCGGATACCAGACTGTACCACGGTACCGTCGAGGGACCCGTATCTCACGGCTAAAAACGTTTATTTCGCCTTAGATGTATCAGGTCCAACTGGCCTCACAATAGACCCTCACTCACCCCTCATACATTGAGATTCAGTTTCTTTTCCCAGCTCAAGTCTCTCCCGCTAGTGTCAATCACAGCCTTTATTGGTGGAAGCGGACCTGACACCCCGGACCTCATGTGAAACCATGGCCGACAGGAGGCAATAAGCCGGAGAATAGCAGCCATCTCAAAGTAGTCCTCCATTTAGCAAGTGCTTTTTTTGCTCTCTTTGCTCCAGTCCTGCATTAAAGATAGAGAGGAGAAATCAATAGAGGTTCACAGCATTAGATAAAAGTCGTGGACTTGAGAAGCAGCCGCGTTAGATGTGGTAAATTAAACCAATCAGAAATTTCCAGAGGCCCTCGGCACATAGAACAGTGCTATCTCACATCTGTCCATCTCACTGGCCCGTCTCTGCTTTGTTTGTTCTTCATGTAGTTTCGGCCTGACACTTCATTTGTTGATCTATCTGAGATGATGTGCTTTATACTCAGAGTCAAACCCTCTTCATCGTGTTTAGAGTAGGGAAAGATGTTTTTTAGCTGTGGGATATGTTCTTGGTTAAAAAGCTGCATTCGGGGCTAAAAGGAACGGAGAAATTGCATGGACCATGAAAAGATTCTAAACATGATTTGTTTTAATGGACAGAAAATGATAAATCTCAACAAACACACACACTTGGAAAGAATTCGTTCTTTTTCCAGCGGAAAACAACTCTTGAATTGCACGCTTGAACTGAAACACTGTTTTTCTGCACCAACTGCGGCAATTATTTTAAATGAAAAGCGAAATGTTCATCATACGCATTTTTGTGAAGCTATAATCTGTGATTACCAGGTGACATGGTGATATAGAGTAGAAAAGACGGTATCTTTGATGATTAGTTCATTTAAATCTGCCTTGTCGCATATTTATGAAAGCAGATGGGGAATGTGAAGAAAAACAGCATGAAAAATAAAACAAAAACACAATTAACAACCGCACAGGCAAAAATTCCCCTGTAGGTACAAACATTAAGGGTTTCATATGCAGAATTTTAAATATTTTGTCCTTCTAGGCGCTCTTCTTCGTCTGATCATTTTGTTTCATTTTGAAAAGCCTGTTCCTAATCCTACATGGCATGGATAACAGAAAAGCTGGGATAACAGCAGCCGTTTTAAAGACTTCCCTTGGGGGTGGATTTTGACAATTCCCACCACTTTGTAATTTTATTGATAATGAAGAGGATGGCGAGGAAGGGACTTTTGATTTTTGCCAGAAAAGCTAGTTAAGGACAATCAATAGTACATCATTGGGAGAGTTTTGTGATAAAAGCCCTCGGTTACCCTGGCAATCCATCACTTGGCCATACAGATAGGTCAAACGAAATTATATTGCGCTTATCTCTCTACACCAGAAGAGTAACAGAGACGCCGATCAATAGGCTTATATATTGTTCTACTTGTGTTGTAATGGAAATGATGTATCGCTGATTTAGAGCCTTTTGGCCGCTATACACCAGCGATACTGGTCAGATGTGAATGTTGTCTGATCCCTTGAGAGCAGCTCAATATCATGATAGACACATAACTGAAGTTTACTGTGTTAGGTTTATATGGCACCACACCGCAGATCACAAAATAAGTGCCATATCTTATTTTTTGATACTTATGAAGTCGGTTTTGTAACAGATGTGAAGTTAGGCAAAAAGTAAACAGAAAAAAGATCAGGTTGAACAGGGGTCCATCGTTCTGTGATATCCTAGTGGTCGCCAAATGCAATAAGCTTACACAGAACAGCCCTCCTGCATCTCTCCAGGACTTCTGCTGTGGTTTACACGCACATTTGCAGCAGAAAATCAGCGAACGCCCGTTTCAGTTCAGCCTCTACACGAAGACATGCACCTTGTGGGACTCTGGATTCCGCAGGAACGCGCATAGTTTTGAATTGGATGAACTATGGAGGATGCGTCCTCGGCATGAGCGAAGAGCAGACGGACCGTCCGAGAACAGAACGAACGGTGTTTGCTGCCAACACACTCCTAAACAGTGTGCGAATCATTCGACTGCGTTCTTCGCGTTCCTTATATAACTTTAACGATTTCGAGCGGGCGTTCTGTGCTGGTTCCTCTCACGAAACCGAATTGTTTTTTTTCCGTAATACAAAATTTAAAACGTGAAAACTTTTAAAACACTTGTTGTGATATATTTGTGGTATGTAAATGTATAGAAAGTCATAAATTATGGCAGTACTTATGTTTTGTCGACGTACCGTCCCATACAGATCCTAACGGAAAGCGTTCTAGCTGCCTACTGTTGCTATGGTGACCTCCTCAGGCGAACGCGACTGTTTGCTAGTGTCTATTTAGTGTGCTAACTTGTAATCTAACTTTTGTGGTTTCTGAACCATTGTTTTAAAGAATATCTACCGTTAAAAACCGTCAACATTTTCTTTTGACTTCCTCTGGAGGTGTAAGCTTTAATTAGACTAACCGAACTCTTCAAATAACAGCCAACTATTTACCAAGGCAACTGCTTTTATAATAGGTAACGTTAGCTAAGTTAGATATTCGCCTGTCAGAACAAACTTTTCTTGCGTAGATATAAAAATTAAACAAAACTTATTTGATGGAAAGCTATGCTTAAACTAGAATCAATACACGTCGAAAGAGCCTGTTTTAAAGGTGTTTGAATGTAACTCATGCTGTCATTTATTTGAAAAGAAGGCGTGTGAGCGTGACAAGACTGGTTTTCCGTACTTACGGTGATGTTTAACAAACTACGGATGGACTTTACGCCATGTGAAGTGCTACCAGAGCTGTAGACGCACTTGTTTGCGTCCAGTTTGTGGTCCTACGTGAACAGAGAGCAAAAGGGGGAAAAGTGAGGAAGTGAAACGGGCTAATTACTCAGTCCATCCCTCATTTCCATATCCAGAGAGAGTGTCTACTGGCGCGCGGCCAATCCCTCATGCAGCGCAACGTAATACATGACCGTCTATCATTATAACGCCGACATGCGCAATCTGCACAACGGTAACAACATCTAATATCTCTTATTCACTGACCCCGGGACTGTACGGGACTGCCTGCGTCCGATGTTTCTGCAGATCGGAGCACCGACGCGAAGCGCAGAGACATGTCCCGAAGAAAGCAAGCGAAACCTCAGCATCTCAGATCGGACGAAGAAGGAGCACAGTCGGACAGAAGTCCGGATAACGGTATGTGAATTGAAATACGAGTCTTTTATTTGGCTCTTTAGATACAAGTTTCTTTTGTCAGAATTTCGCGATGTTTTATGGTTCTTTTCGATTGGTGATGAAAACACGCTGTGGGATGCATGGCATAGAACGGACACTTTGAACATAGAAAGAATCTTAGAGTAAAAATAACTTGATTTAGTATGCATATGTAAGTTTATACCACGCTGTGTTTAGTTCAAGTAGACTACATGGAACTCAAGACAAAGTTTTACACCCTTAAAAATAAAGGTTCTTCGATGGTTCTTACGTTCAACAGAGAGCTAGCTATTTTAACTGTAGGCTATATGGTTCTTTGGAGATAAAAAAAAAAGTTCTTAATGTTAAGTTTCTATGTTCTTTAAAGCACCGGTATACAGATGTTCGCTAAAGAATCAAATAAAAAGTTGCATGTGGAGATTTCCTTATGAGATGATTGTAAAATCCTATTCGAACCTTTATTTTCGAACCTTTATAAACGCATAAAGTGCGTTTATATTCCTAGTACATGAAACATAGCCTACAAATATGTGCTTTTGGAAATTTCGTGTCAAACGTTCATTATGTGTCATTTGACAAAAATGCCGAAAGCCTTTTTTTTCTAAATAATGAAGCCGTAATTTCTAGTGTCTTTTCAGTAGGCTATTCTAGCTCTTTGCTAAGAATTTCTGTTAAATTAATTAAAAGTAATTTAGCATTTAAAGGCATACAATGTTCTCAGCGATTTAATTTGCTTAATTAGGAACTGTACACGTAGGCCTATAGGCCATATTTATTTATTTTTGTGTTTCATATAGGCTACACTTTTTTTTTTTTAAATTGATTTAGCTAACATGATTTAAAATGAATTAATTAGGCTATAATCAGTAACGGTAGATTAGAGCTGTGCATCTATTCGTGCTTTTGATAAAGCACCAAAATAAAGCACTGCAAAACCTACAAAAGTGTCCCATTGCAAGACCCAAACAAAACCTTTAACATTCGTCTGTTTGCGTGAGAATAATTCCTTTTGTCATGGTAATGAAGTTACTTACGTGCCCACATGAAAAATCCTCACACTTGGTTTGGTGTCGAAGTTGTGTCTTCATTTAAATCGCGTTAAAGTATTTACTGCAACACAAAGATCGACCTAAAAGAAGAGAATCAGACTATGGTTTTAAAAAAGACAGTGAAAGACGTTTATTGTTCTTCAGATCATTTTTAATCAGATGAATTCATTATAATCAGGCCTGATCTGTTAGAAGAGTAATTAAAGGATTTAAATGAAAACCTGCTGCAACAATATTGAAGGAGAAATAATTAATCATTTTTAAATCTTGAACGTTTACATAAAGTATAAACTGTGGTGTAGCTTTTTTGGTATTTGTTTTTTTTTAACCTTTAGTCAAATAAAATGACTGCTTTAGTCAGTCAGTCTTTCTAAACCCCTGAACACATTTCATTTTTTAGAAAATAAAGCATCTGTTGAAGTATTCTGAAATTGACTAAAATTAATGTCTAACAACTGCAGAAATTTAAGATAAAGCTCAAACACACTGTGTATTTCAATACATTTAAGAAAATATTACTAACAAACTAGTAACTTAATGACCTGACACCATCTGTAATTTTTATCAGTTAAACGATTAATTAGCATATTGTTTTCTAATTGAATTAATGATAAATTATGCTTCTATTTTAAATGAATTTAAAAAATAAATAATAATCATTTGACTTCACAGTTTCATCCATGTATGCAATATGTACTTAGCTGATCTCTCATTGTGTCGACGTCAACACAATAATTTTGACTTTCATGTTTGCCCTTGTACATCTTTCAGTTCGCTTTCAAATGGCATTCATCAGGCCTCTACAGTAACGACTGTCTAATAGCATTTTAGCTTTCTTCTTTTGGGGCCTGAGAAATTTATTCTAAGACTCTTACGTTGTAACCTTTGTCTGTCTCATGTCGAAATGATCCAGCTAGCTACCAAAACCACGGTTACCAGCTGAGCACCGTAGGAATCTCACAAGTTTTTTAATCTTTGTAGTGGCTCATGCTGCAGGGCCCCACAGTATGTCTCTTTTTGATTTAAGAATTTGTTATATCTGTTTCATGAACACAGTTTTTGTCCGTCTTTTCACTGGGGACGCCATAGGAATATTTTGTTATTCTATTTAGGCTATTTAGTAAATGCTTATATCTATATGAACTAATCTGTGAACATTTTAAGATTTGCAGCACGGCTTTAAGTTAATTGGTTGTCTCACTAGATCAGTTTCAGTTAGCTCTCACCTTTCGGTGTTAAGGGTTTTCAGACCACCCACACAGTTACTGGAATTAGACGAGCAAATGACCCACATTGTAACTACTCTGAGGAAGGCTCACAAAAACTGAGAAGAAACACAACAACACCTGACCACAAAATTATTTCAGATATTCTGTTATCCTCTCTTCACTCATTTCTCTTTCTCACTGTCATTTTTTCTGATTTTTTTATCCAGCAGTATTCTTATTTATAAACATATTCAGTGTGGCTACATCAAGGCGGTAAAAGGTGTGATAAAGAAACACATAGTGAATACATCTTCCATCACAGCATTTTATATTACTATAAAATATGATAAAAAGAGTAAAAAAAAAAAAAAAAAAAAAAAAAA
>SCHK01226006.1:0-13189 GCA_004124795.1 Poropuntius huangchuchieni
TTGTTCGGTAGCTCACGGAGTACGGAGATGCACTTAGGAGGCGAGGAGCTCCAGTTTGAATCCCATGTAACCATGGTTCGACAAAGCAGTTCAAATCTGCGTGTAAGGAAGTTGAAATGGCACAGTTGCATCAACAAATACTTTTTTATATCAGTTTTGCATTTGTTAACACTATAGGGTAAGTTTAAGGTTGGGTTTGGTGTAGGGCATATTTCCAACACGATAGGGCGTTAACTTTTAGCGGCAGTCCCTGGATATTTGGATTCTGAACTGCCACAATACGTACTTGTAGCAACGTAATAAAAACACAGCAATACGTACCTATTTCAACATAATAAAAACGTGCCAGGGTTCACGTGTTTAACCTGTGTTTTAGCACCATTCAGTGGACATTTCTCTTTGAAACTGCGGCGAAACGTGCAGTAAGGTACAGTACGTAAAACGGTGTCACACAAAAAGTGCACAGAGGTACCTATTTTTATGAGACCAGGTTGTGAAATTCCCTTGTGAAAAAGTACAGATAAGCATACTTAATAAAGAAAAAAATATACTTTCAATTATTATTCTTAACTAAATGTAATGTTTTCAGAGTCTTAATTGCATGTTATATACAAGTAAATTGAACTATAATTTAAATGTGTATTAAATGCATTTTGACCCATTTAAGCAGGACTTAAGTACATCTTTATATTAGTTCTATTAGTTGTACTGGAATAATGTTAAAGAGTACTGCTGAATGTATTCGTGCTATACTAAAAAAAACTTTAATGTCAAACTTATATGACATGCTAATTAATTATGATTTCCAAATGAGTACATTTAAAATATAGTAACTTAGTAAAATTAGGGCTTTCGAATGGTTTTAACACATTAATCTAATTAATTAGTTACTGAAAAAAATAATGTGTTCAAATTTTTTACAAAATTAACACACCCAGCATTTTTGCGCCATGCACTGTAAGAAATAAATACATAAAATACTAGCAGCTCATTGTTGGCTCATTAATACACAATGCAATGTGGTGTATTAATGCAGTGTAAAATTCAAAATATGGGTAAGACACCTGTAAAAATAAATATGAAAAGTGCCTTCAAATTACGATTTTATTTTAGAGTATATATTCCAAAATTTGCATAAAAATATGTGTATGGAAACCCATTTAGTGTTGCTATCTCTTTTGAAACTCCAGCAGAAGCCTCCTTTTGCTCTTCATTTGAGATGAAGCATCTGAGAAATTAACCAGATCTCATTTGTGATTGTTCTTTCCTACAGGTATGCTCATTTCTCTGTCAAGGGAGGTCTGTAGTTACTTGCCCAACTAAATGTCTAATTGCATCTTGGCATTGCATATCAATACATGCATTATGCTTCATCTCATCTAATCACTTTTAATACGACGTTGTAAGCATTGTTACCTTCATCAGAGCTAGAATGGGGGCCACTTCAACATTATAACATCTTCGCAAACAGCACCTGCGAGTCCGGCCTGCAATAAGGTCTCCCTATTAGTCACGTAACACAAAAGGCGTTCTCTCGTGTTTATCGTTTTCCCTGCTATACGAAAGATGCCTATCGCACCAGGGCACGATATCATCCAAACGCTTAGGGAGAAAGGAATGTCTCAGCTCAAAATAATCATTCTCTCACAGTCTGGGTGACATTCAATTTGATTCAAAGCACTCGAGTCATGTTAATATCTCTGCGCATTGCAAGCACTGATGTAAGCCACTTCATAACAGAGGAGCCATTCAGAGCCACTGAATGCCAAGTGATGATTTGAGAAGCACAAAGGAAGCTCAGCACTATTTAATTACACAGTACGCAGGAGCAGAATGCCTGTGGAAACTGACATCCTAACAGATTTCAATGGCTCTTGAGGTCAAAAGTTTACTCTAGGGCTGTTTGCATGTTGGCACATCTCTGGAGGTTCCAACACGTGTATATAATTTCATCGGTGAAAACACAACCGCTCTCGTTTTTGGCTCTCAGAACCGCCTGATGCTTTCATTAAATGTAATTACACAATCCATCAACCAGCCGCCATTTCAACGCCATCTCCCGTTCTCATTAAGCACGAGCTTTAAATTAAAAATAAGGGAACAGAATCTTAGTGTTGACATGTGGTTTTGATGAAGAAGGAGAATGCTTTGCCTCGATGTTCATTTCGTCTGCTCTTATGAAACGGATCAGCAGGTGTGACTGAGGAATCTCCAGACGTCAGTGCTCTGGCCCTCCTCTCCTGTTCTCCATCCAGCCTCATAATATCGTCGTGCGGCCAAGAGGAGGAGCGCGGAAATGGAAACGCTGCTAGACGAGCGTAATGAGGTGCACCTGGTGCTTACTGCCTCATCGCTGCTGCCATAAAACTGTGTTTTTTTCACCGTGAAAGAGATTCCAGCAGTGAATGCATGAAGTGACCCTAACACCCTAGGTAGGGTTGCAGCAGCCATTCATAAGTTCTTAATTAAAGGAATAAACTGAAACCAAAAATGCAACAATCATTAGCAACAAACAGCTGCCAGTAGCCACTGACTTCCATAGTATAGAATCAATTGATACTATGAAACTCAATGGCTACCAACAACTTTGCTTACCATCATTCTACAATATATATTCAACAGAAAAAAAGAAACTCAGGTTTAGAACAACATATACTTAGCATGAAATAATTATATTTTCACTTCACTTTGATGGAATTCAGTCAACCTGCTACCTTCCATAAATATTTTGTTTATTTCTCGACTTACATTTCAGATAAGTTTAACGGTAGTTTTAGTATTGTGGAAGTTGTAACTTTATATCCTCCTTTATGTCAAAAATAAGCTAAGCTGTAACTAACACACAACTGGTGCAACCGGCCCTGTACCTGCTGGACTGATCTTGTCCCCCATTTCCTGCAAGACGAGGAACCCAAATCCCGTTTTCATCTTTTGGCCTTTATTTCACTACACTTTGCATGGGCCCGGCCCCCTCCCTTTGTTTGTTTTATTATTTTGTCACAGGTTTAAAAGCCTTTCTGAGGCATGTCACTGCTAATCCCATTGTGGATATGTTCTCTTCCCATCACCCAGGCTAATTAGACATCTACTCATCTGGGGTTAATGGGAGATTAGTCCACAAATTAGGACTTCTGTAAGCTTATCCTCAGGAAGGCAAAACCAGTCCAAGTCCACAAATATATTAATTAGAGAAATGGCAAGATTTTTTTTTCACATTAATGATATTTCCCTGACTCATTGTCAGAAACAATGTGAACCTTTGTGTGTGTATCTTTAGGCAATGTTCCCTCTAAGCTGTGCACGTGTGCTTCCGCAAACTTCTTACGTCATGACCACACACAAGAAATAATATGCTATGCACAAGCAACACTGAGTTAGGAAAGCCATTTGATTTAATTCTAGTAAACGCAAAATAATTCTCAGCCAAACTGCTGTAGAGTTGGTGTCGCTATGGAGTAAATGTGGTTTACAGGTTTCATAGAAACGTCTTTCTGCGGTTGAAACAAGATAATTTCTGATGCTCTTTCATGTTTATTACATGTTATAACTAGTAAAGAGGAAGAGATAATCGGTTCATGTGCCACTTGAACTGAGGCGCTAGAGCAGTCTGTCAACTGACCTCAAAAAGGTACTTCATGAGTAATATCTGCTTAATTTTTTATTATATTTTTTAGTATATTATATTATTATAAAGAGTTGAACTGTTCTGTGTGAGATTTAAAAGATATCTATATTTTTTTAATAGAATTTCTTGGTAAAAGCACTGTAAAAATGTTTTCTCAGGTATGTGCATCATTTGGTTACATTAAGGGTCAAATCAAATATAAATAGCACATTTAAAAAGTTATGCAATTTTTTTTGTGTGTGCTGTACAGGTCTGGTATAAAGAATGTTTTTGCTCAGATGACCAAAATGTTCCACCAGAGAAAGGTTTTGCTCAGCAAGAAAAAAATTAGAGGGAACATTGCCTTCAAGGGTAATCACTTGTCACTTGGGCAGTCCCTCAAAGGCACAACTTTGTACCTTATCTACACCTAAAACGTGCGTGCTTGTACCTCAGGAGTAAACCTTTTTAAAAGGTACCACCCCAGGGACAGCTTTTGTACCTTTTTTTCTGGGAGTGTGATAATATATTCAAATTTTGTTCAACGTGTTATTTTAATGTGTTCAGTGTTTTTAATGTGTTATTACACTAATCTGATGCAAAGGACAATTAAAGGGGTTATATCATGAGTAATCCGACTTTCTCTGATCTTTTTATATTAATGAGTTTATGATACTATGAAAAAATACAAATGTATGAACCCAAAAAATTCACCCCAAGAGATATTTATTAAAATTTAAGATGCACTAAAAAACTTATTCAGGGTTGGTTGTTGGCTGGTTAGCATGGGTCAGTAAAAAGCCAAAAAACCTGCATGCTTAATTCTAAGAGAAAGTGAAAAATATTCATAAAATGATATATTATTACTGTTAAGAGCAAAATACTTAATTCTAATTTCTAACATTATGTGGACCTTGGAGGGGGAAACAGTAATCCTTGTTTTAAAATTACATATTAGACGCTTTATCTGCTTTTCTGGCTTTTTGTCCGTATTTTCGAGTTGGAACGACATACACAAATTTCTATTCGTCTCATGGAAACCAGCCACTTTAGCGGAACAGTTTTGGAAAATTTCCAGGTTCTCTTGGTGAAATGTCAGCTGGCTTCGAGACTGACCACACATCTGCCAACACAAAAGTGAAAGCGTAGGAGCCCAGAGGAGATTCCTCAGTGGAATTCCTTTATAGTCCGCCATGCCCCACATCAGAGAGATTTTAACTACATTACTTCCTCGAGCCATGTGTGCCGATGGCAACCACTTTTGTCGGTGATGCGCTAATACACAGATTAGAGATATCACTGGGTATTCCAAACAAGAGAGGGGAGATATGCTTAGAGTAACCGAACGCTAACTTCCTGTTAAAATCACAGTATTAACACACTAAATACCCTCTCGGGTGTGCTTAAGACAGAGATCTTTGGGAATTTTACTCAATTTTTCCAGTTTTTATCAGCATTGGGATTACTTTCTGGCCTGGCTTTGCCAACCTTTTGATTAAAGATACTAGTATTTATTTACGTCACAGAGGAAGTCATTAGCGCAAATACATGGCATGAATTTTTCACGTATGAGAAGAACATGGCATTTTGAGGGGAAAAGAGAATTGTTAATGATTATGCAAATAGATAATCACATTGCAGGTTTCATAAAGCAGATACTGGCTGTGGCACAAACCTGCACGAGGTTCCACCCCTCCAACGATTCGGCGATGATCGAAGTCACTGAGGGACACACTCCTCCAAAGATCATCAAATGTTTCGGACCGTAGCAGATTGCATCAAAGAAGGCCCGCAATCCCTTTGCGTTATCACACTGAAGAGAGAAAAAGATAGAAAAATTAAGTCAGTAAAGTCTATAAATATACATAGAATGATAATGTCAATCATAATGACATCAGCAGGTGTACTTGCTCTCAATTCACTCACTTAGAAACCCTGAGAGCTTTTTCTTGATTTGTACAACCATATTGCACTACCAAAAACCCAGTGCATGTTTCTTTCATAATACGATGTAAAGGAAGCGGGAAATGGGAAAAAAAAAACATGGACCTCGAATTTCTGAATGTGAAAACATGTCTGATGTACAGGAGAGCCCGACTGCTGCGGCACTATGCGCCCATTTCATATCACTATGGCAACGCTCTTGGCTCTGTAGAAGTGCTGAAGAAAAGAAAAGATGTAGCAGGGCTATTGATTGTGATGTGAGCCTCTAACTGTTTTATCTTTGATTTTCTGATGTTGGTAATGATATTTCAGTCCCCGGTAAACACTTCCGAAGGTCAATTAACAGCAGTCGGCTTGACCTGACTCAATCCTGATCGTAACCAGAAATGTCTCAACACTGCACACAGTGACTTGGTCAAGAATTTCCTTTTGCCTTTTGACCTTGCTTGCTAAAGTGCCTTCTTGTCTTGTTTGAACCAAAGAACACATTTAGTTTTCAGGTTTAATATAGCAATATTAATATAGCAAAAGTTTACTGTTATTATTTTTAAAAATAATCAAATAAAAATTAAATGAAAAGTCAGAAAAACATTTTAGTTAGGGGAATTATCATCTATAAAATAGAAAACTATAGTATAGGTTAGTGATTTGGCAATATCAAAATCTCACGATACGATAATATCGCGATATGAAGTTCACGATCAATATTTATTGCGATGTTTAAAAAAAAAAGGCAAATGAAGAATTGAAATTTAGTACATTTTAAAGTTAAATTATTCTATTTAATGCACTTTGCGAGTCAAAATTAAGAGCTCAGATCCATGTTCTTAACTAAAAAAAACTTATGTGAAGTCAGTGAATTGACTTCTACCTGAACTTTAAAAGGAACTCAACCCTCTTTTTATTTGTGATACACTGTCTCAGTCTAAATTACAGTCATACTGGTGTTTTAGGAAGCCAAACAAATCAGAATATATGAATAATAATAACAACAATAACAGTAATAGCCATATATTGTAAAACAATTGCACTGTAAAATAAATGAAAATGAATATTTCATAGGTATCTTATTTTTGCTTTACACTACAGTTGGGAAATTCCAATACTTTTTTCCTAATTTCTACACTTGAAAGAGATTTTTTGAATTTGGACTGCATTTAAACCGCTAGCTGTCAGCAATTCATGCTGCACTTTTAAGTTTTTATTTTGACGGAAATAGCAGCACAGCTTTTATTTTAAAGGAAAACTCCAGCTTCAGTGAAAACATGCTTACAAAAACGCTTCTCACTACAAATCTAGTGAAATGCTGTAATCATCTGCCGCATAAATTAAAAACCTAACTGGTGGCTGTTGTGTTCCCAAACACGCACTAAACTCACAGCACGTGAAATAAACGAGTTCACTGCATTCATTCACTTTGAAAATATTGTTAGATCCCTATATATAATATATAATTATATATTTATAATTAGTATATATTATTCTATATAAATTACTCTATATATATATATATATATAAAGATGAACATACATAATTAGATCTGTTTATGCTTATATAAGTACATTAGGTATAAATATAGATACACATTGACATATTATCTTACTATGCACAGTTACTTTTAATAAACTAAGCAAAATATCATCTGACAGCTGGAAATGAATAGCTTTGATATGATGATGATTTGATGATAACATTTTTGTTCCACAGAAAATAACTCAAAGATTTGCAACTCAATTAGAACGGCCAATTTTAGAGACTTTAGACAAACACTTTTTTTTTTTTTTTTTTTTTACTTAAAATAGTTATGCAACTTAATCATCAAAGCCCAAAGTTGTGCTAAAAATTTGCTGTTCAAAAATCATAGGTGTCACGTGACCAATCGGGTTGAACGAGCAAGCTGCTTCTGTTTCCAGTATGCCTTTGAGCATTTATGTGAAGGCTATTTTTGGCCCACAACCAATGACGATACAACAGACGTTCTTACACAAGCAGTACATATCTATTTCTGACACTCCATCATACTTGGTAGTGCTCACTAGCCAGTGAGCTTCAGCGTCAGAAATAGAAGTGTTAAAAAAAGACTGTGGCGTATGAAGAGCAGGAATATGAGATGAAGCACTGCAGGGCGAGTCGATTGAAGTGATGCTGTTCATAATGCTGAATAAAACAGCAGGCTTTTAAAAGATCTCATTTGCATATTTCCTCCATATTCACTTCATTCTGGTCATCAGTAACCACCAAAACACTGAGTGCAAAACAGCCTTTTCCTCTTGTTTAACAAAAAATTGTCTGTTCTCCAACAAGATGCTAGTTAAATCCCAACATTAAAGCGGGTTTCGAAATGAACGTTTTCTGGAGTCAAATATGCTGTAATAAGTGACAGACGGATAAGCGCCTCAACCAATTAAGAACTACTATGAAAATGAATCACTGCAACAACATTTAACTAGACACATCATCATCAACAGTCAATTTAGGTTTTATTTCAGCCTACTGACCAAGACTGCTGTCTTCAACCGTACCACCGATCATTCAGTCAGTAATGAAGCTCTAGCTACAAATACCATTTCTGAACATTCACGTTGAATGAAATGTGAGGTAATTGACCATGAAATTGTGGTGCTCATGTGACTGAAACACATTCTGCACTGAAATCAAGGCACCTTTGAATACCAACAATCACAATGTGGTCGTTTGCCTTATAAGGCGCACATCCCCGATCTGCAGAGCAGGCTTTGGCCATGTTGTCATGGGAACGCACACCTCACTTTGAACGCTAAATGAAGGAGAAAGCAAGGCCGGCATTGATAGATATAGCACAGATTGGCTGCTACAATCATGATGCTGTTAATCAGTATTCAGAGGTGACGTTTGAGGGCTTAATTTTGGATTTCACAGAGCTGGTGTCAGACAGAGAGACTTCATAACAATAGGCCACCAACATAACATCATCTCAAACTATTTTAATGGATATATCTCATCACTAAACTTGTTAAAAAACACACACATTGAACTTAACATGTTTAACAACACAACGGCATTGGATTAATAGTCACTAATGTATGTAAGGAATACTCTGAGTTTCAACAGCATAATATAATGGCATACCTGCAATGTTGATCATGACAAAAACAAAATAATTTAGCCGATTTCAGCAGTCAGTTACACTGGATAAATAACACAGATAACACAGAGTTATTTTAGTATTGTTTACTACATGTATTTTTGGTAACACTTTAGCATAGAGACCAATTCTCTAGTTGCTTATTAGCATGAATATTACTAGCATATTGGCTGTTCATTAGTGTTAAAAAAGCACATATTGTGCATGACCATATTCTACATCCCTAATCCTACCCAATACCTAAACTTAACAACTACCTTGGTATCTATTAATAAGCAGCACATAAGATGTTTATTGAGGCAAAGGTTATAGTTAATGGTTTGTTAATCGCGAGACCATATTTTTAAATATTTTAAATTAGCTTTTATTTTTTATGTTTTCATTTTATTCCCAGTTTTAGTTTTGTTACTTTTGAAATGTGCTTTTGTCATTTTTATTAGTTTTTAGGTAACACTTCAGTTCACAGATCAACTCTCACTATTACCTATTACCTACCTTATTAGAATACGTATTAGCATATTGTCTGTTTATTAGTACTTATAAAGCACATATTAATGCCTTATTCAGCATGACCATATATTAGATCTCTTAAGGTATGTTCAGTATGTTTCAAGGTTCAACCTTTCATGTTTTTGAAGTTTAAGTTTTTCTTCTAATAGTTACATTTCATTTTATTTTCGCTTTATTTTAAATACCATAAATGATTTTTAATAGTTGTAGTTATTAACGATAACAACACAAGCGCTCGCTCATTTGGGAAGCTTGTGTTTCTGAGTTATGGTCAGGTTCTGTCTCGTCAGTCTCTAAAAGTAAACCGATCAAAATGTACTTGTCCATCTCAAAATCTAAATTTTATGTCCATGTATTTATGCATTTCCTTCAGTGTAAAAAGTGTGAAGGTGGGAAAATGTACAGTCAGCTGTAATTATCATTAAATAAACATCTTAATATTTATACCGCCTCACTCTGCTTTGTGTTCGGAACCAAGTCACCTCGGCTAGGATTACTTTACAAAAATGACAGATTAACTGTACAACTGTATCTGTTTACCTGCATTGTCCCATTTACTTTAATTACAAGTGCCAAAAAAATATTTACTGCAGTTTACCGTGTATTCCACAAATGCTGCGGACTGAACTTAGAACATTCCTTTAACTGTCTGGGTCAATTCTGGACCCAGAATCAAACAATCCTCCAGGGCTGGCTGCTCAACGAGAGTATGGCAGAGGGCAAGTCTGTGTTTATAGGACTGAGCCCCAAAGTCCTGTCAGTCGAGCCATTAGCATGGTAAGTCAGCCCAGCACAGTGACCACAAGACTTACTGCTGTTGACACACCATCTCTCCTGTGACCGGACTCTAGACCTCCAGTAGACGAGGAGAAATCATATAAAGCCAAATCTCAAGCTCTGAAGCACTGATTATGTGTAGATTCAGAGGATGTTTATTGAATACACCAAATATATTCTTCTAGAAGGAACCGGATCCCTCAGGAAATACTGAACTATAACAAACTGGTTATTTATGGAAAACCTAGTAATTAGGACAACTGGTAGAATTTACATATTACGTCTTTAACCGCATCTCTATGAACAAAACTGTAAACAAACATGTTTTAGTCAGATCATTCACTTGCTTGATTTGCTCATTAATCTGCATGTATCTGATGGAAAATGAAATAGAAGAGGACACATAAATTTGCAATTGCAAAAGCAAATGACTCGGAAAGGACAGTAGGCTAAGGATTATTAATGAAACTATTTCCTCTGACATCTTCAGCATCATAAAATGGCCACCCGTGGTATTGTGGCAACAACAAGGGATAATCACGGCAAGCTAACCATGATGAAACGGCTTGTTAACAGTGGCAACGGCAGCAGCTGCACCTGTCGCCAGTCAATGGCAAATTACTGCACCCAAGTATGCAACCTGAAGACTTCAGTACTGGAAGAGAGAGAGAGTGAGTGAGAGAGAGAGAGAGAGAGAGAGAGAGAGCAAATGAGGAGCAGAATGTCTTTCAGAGTTTGCTCCTTATAAAGAGACTTAATGACATGCACAAAATGACCAAAAGCGCATGCACATACAGCTGAAAGAATAAGAAATTAATTTAAAAAACTATTTTGTCACCTTTCATTCGGTAGCCTGCACATCAATGGCACCCCATATTCGATTTTCCTTCTTCAATCACCAACCCTTTCTCCCTCTGCAGATTCTACCCGGTAACGGTCTTTCATTGGCCTGTTTTCTAATTAATGGTCACTGAATACTTATCTGAAACCTTCTGAGGTTATGAAGTTCAATTTGAGCATTCTTTCTGCTCTTAGTTTTTTTAATGCTAATAAAACCAATTCCTGGAATGAAAAACAGACAAAGAGAAAAGTCTGCAGTCTGACGTTCATAGGTTAACATTTACAGCACAAATGAGTCTTGTGGTGAGGGCGCTGCTGAAGGAGAAATGATCACATTTTTATTCCACATTAATCAAATTTGACACAATTTGTGATAAATGGTTAGCTTTATATATGGCCATACCCACCAAAGCTGATGTGGAAGGTACAAACATTCAGAATCTCTCAGGTTATTGTCATATATTTTGTATAAATTTTGTTAAGTGAATGATTTACATTTACGAATGTAAATGATAGCTAATAAAACTAAAAGAAAGAACAATAAATGGCATTTATTGCCGCATAAAATGTTTATTTCTCCTTAAAACACTCAGCATAAATACATGTGATTGGTGGGCGGACATTTGCTGTGTATAAAACCACTCACTTGTAAACTCTCTCTCTCTCTCTCTCTCTATATATATATATATATATATATATATATATATAATACCAAAATACAATATACTTCATTACTGCATTTATGCAATTAAAATGTTAAAGACCTACAGTACACGGCTAATGACAATTAAAAACAAATGTTTACTTAATACTACACAACATAAGGTTATGCTTGGTGCTAAAAGTGATTACCCAAAAACCCGAAACCCTTCAAAATATTTCCCCTTCCTGTTTGTCCTTAAGAAAAATGATGCCCTTTTCAAACTTTCAGCATTGCACATCAAGAGTTCAGCATGAGAAATCAAATCAACGCTGTCATTATGTCCAATTTCATTGTTTAAAAGCATACAGAAGGAAAAAATCAGCATGGCACTCATGCAGATGCCTGTTGTTACGTTCCCTCCAAAGCAGGAACCAGCCTAATCCCACCAGCATCATCACCCAAATCAAACTACTGCCAAGATGCCTGGAATAAAAAGACTTCTAAAACAGGAAACATGGTTCAAATGGATGCAATTTCAAAATAAGGCTATTATTCATAGCACTGCTATTACAGATTCTTTGTTCATAGATATTGTGCAATTTGATGTTTATCATAAAATATGGTCCTAAATTACCTTATGTCTAGGTGCAGCAAGTACAGTAGGGACATCAAAGTGCTGACAATTAGGGTCACGTACGGTGTTCCTGTCCAAAAGCCAAGGGCTGAATTTCTCATCGCATCTAGAGCACACAGGCATGAGGGCAAAAGCAGCCCTGTGCATTTGTTCCCCTTCACTGGACGCAGGGATCCATCTAGCTCCACTCACGCGCATAAATCCACCTCGATTTTTAAGACCCCAAGACAAGTGGCTTGGGCTTTTGGACATTTGTGACTGCAAACCAGTACCATGCTTGCTGTGGGAATTTTTGTTTGAGATGTTCACACCTTTGTGTCGAATGAAACTGAACCAAGTACGCTGGTTTTGTAAGGCAACGCGGTGGAGTAGCTGAGAGGGTGCATTGATCGACTAATGCCAAGCACACAACACAAGACCAAAGCTACTCGCCCTGCTAAGACTGAACATTTTTTGTGTCTTGTTTGTCTGTAAACACACATTTTCCACCCTGACTACAGCTATGATCCAGAAATTGTTTAAGGGATCAATGACAAATTAGAACATCCAAGGAAAATTTAAAACAAGTGACAGATGTACTCATGTATTCATGCTGGTTTCATGTGGTTTCGACTGTAATAAAATAATCATGCAATTTTCAGGAAAAATTTAATGATCAATTAAATAATTAAATGAATTAATGATCAATGGTGTACCACTGGTTAAAAATGAGTAGCACATTTCCTTGAATAAATTGATTGTAAATATCTAAAACATTATTTAAAAATTAATTAATTAATTAATTAAATATACTTTTCAAGGTAAAAGTTTTTTTTTTTTTTTTACACATATCAGGAATTATTCATTAATAAATACATTACATTTTTGGGGAGTTGCACAATTTGATATTTTACATCTTTAACTTTGCCTTATAAATAGTTAACATTTATTTTGGTATTTTACAAAGCTTTTTGACCTTTGTACACAATATCAGGACTTATTAATTAATTCATACATTTTTGGGGAGTTGCACCACTCGACATTTTTTAACTTTAACTTTGCCTTAGAAATAGTTCATATATATTTTGAAAATTTAAAAAGCTTTTTGACCTTTGTACACAATATCAGGAATT
>SCHK01226130.1:0-12609 GCA_004124795.1 Poropuntius huangchuchieni
ATGGCAGATGGAGTACTCTGACGATGTCTTTCATAGTTTTCCGAGGACGAACGAAGCTTTTACGGGTTTGAAACAACATAGGGGTAAGTGAAAAATGACAAAATTTTCATTTTGGGGTGGAATATCCCTTTAACCCATTACTAGGCCTTAATTAAATTAAGATATTTAAGCAACTTTTACAAAAATGCCCTTTTTCATCTTGACATGGAACTATGACACTGACATATTTTAAGGGTGTCAGAGCAAGATATTTTCAGTTGAGACGGATCAAACATGTATTTTCATCTAGGACTAGCTTAAGCCCTGTCTGTGAAACTGGGGGTATATGTTGTATCAAGAAAATTCTTGGTAAGTCTGTTTTCTGTCTTTGCAGCACAGTGAAAGAGATGGTGAAGCTGGGAAGAAGATGATGGACACACGAGGACGTGGTCGTGGTAATGCTCTTCGTGCAAAGGGACGTTTCATCCTCCGGAGGGCCACAAATACCAACACCACCAAAAATACGAGCCCTAAATGGGCCCATGATAAATTCCAGGCCACTGATGATGATGAGGGTGAACAGCAAGAAGACGATATAGAACAGGACCAGTGAGAACAGAGCAGTAACAATGTTATGATCCCTCGTCATGCTTTAAACCCTGGGATAAGACTTGCCGGCTTTCACATTTTCAAGAATGGATATAATATTCACATCCATATGCATCTAAAACATTTTGATAGGAAAGAGGCTTTTTTTATTATATTGCTTTAAATTCCTATTTTCGTGAGGATGCTTTTTGTCAGCTTGGTCAATGTTTTGTGCTTTGTGTCTTTCTTTTTTTGTACATGCAAACTCTCAAAAGCTCATAGAAAATATATTTTATGGACAAAGTTATTTAGAGGAGCACATTCATCTAATCATGACAAACACTGTCAAAGGTAACTTCAAATTTATTTTCTTGAGTTAAATCTCTGGAAGAATTAGCACTCCATCTTGAAGCCGAGTGCCTCCATTGTGAATCCTGTCCCCATTTTTGCACAAGACTATTAAAACATGCAAACAAAACAAACACAGAACAAAAAGTTCATATCTAAGTAGTAAAGACCGATTGGATGTATAAGGCAGGCCAATTGATAAGCCAATATTTGTCCATTTTGAGATGATTATTACTTGATTAACAGACGTGTTTATCTCCCCGTTTAGTTTGCAATTTTACTGATAGCTTTGTCTATGGATAGTAAGAAATTTTATTTTATTTTTTATTTGTGTGTGAATTTTGATTGTTGTGTAAAATACAGTACAATTCAATATAATACGACACATATGTAGTTTATTGGATACTCTGCTTTATAGTTGTTGATATCAGGCATCAAAACGCCCATTTTATTTGACCACTAGTTCAATGGTTGATACACCATAGTGCCTGAAGTGTAGAATACCAGTATAAAACTATGACTGGTTATGTACTCGTTATTGCTGTTGAAAAAAAAAAATAGATGTACATATTAATGTTTTGTGGACTTAACTGAAACTCTTTGAGACCCTTGTGTGTCTACCTATAGAAACAAAGATCATGACTTAATAACTTGTATGAATGACCCAGTCTCGCTATGGGACCAAACTACAGCAGGTAGACATTCATGTCCCAGTGAATGACATGTGGGGGGAAAAGATTTACATTTATCCAACTGCTAGTCAATGATGTCAACTTTGAAACTGGACAAACAGCCTACAGATAAAGTTAAAAGTACATTCACTTACAAATGTTTTAAAGACTGTTCAATTTCTGATTTATTGGGGTGCAAGTTTTTGACAACAAGTGTGTTTTGACAATACTGTTTTAATATGGTTTTTCTAATGTGTGTCTTGTCTCCAAATTGTATGCCTTTTTCTATTGGCTAAGCACCTTCTTTATATGGAGTAATGATTTTGGCACTAAGATACTAATGGTCATTTTATGTTTTGGGGAATTTGTTTTTGAGGAGTTAAAATATAAAGAACATCATGGGCGAAAGTGAATAATTTACATTCATACTCAAAGTTGGATTTTAGCTGTCTGGGTTCTGATTTGCACTGTGTCTGATATATACATTTGACTTGCTTCATTTATTTACTCGCAATTGGAAAGAATAAAAATGCAGCAATTTTACATCTGACTGATTTTTGTGTCAAGTAGAAACAGGAAGTAGTGGTCTTTTTTTTGAGACCAAGAACATTGACACCGTATTAGTAAATTATCATATTGTGAACTAAGCCTATTTTAATGGTCTCTTAAAAATGCTTTATTATTTCTGTGTAAATTGACCCAACATGCTCTAAATAAAAGCATTACAGTCTCGGTACAATCATATCTCTGCTATCTTACAGTCTCAATACAATCACATCTCTGCTATCTGTTCGATAAAAGTTAAGCCTAGACTGAAAGAAGTAATATCAACAAGCTCGTATTTAACAAAGATTACACTCCTATAACATCAAGGTTATTAAAACATCAGCTTTTCCCTTGAATTCCTTTCAAATGAGTACACATATTATCAGTCATTTTTGCTGTGACACATGACACCATAAAGTTCATACCAACACAAACCTGTCTCACCTGTTACACACTCTCTATCTCTCCTTCTCAGGGTATAACGTGCCTTGACTAGCTGAGAATGTTTTATTTTTTTTTTTCAACAATGCTAATGTTTGACTAGAAAGAAGGAGGTCCAACAAAGCTTTCGCTGTCTCTGGATTGTGTAATACTACTAAATCAAGCAGGGATTCCATGACACTTTGAGAACTGAACAGAATCTTCATTGTCAGACTTGGTGCTCTAAACACGGCTTTCAAGGGGCCATGGGTGAGTTTTCAAACTTTGTCTCAATAGGTTATGATTTGGCAAGCTGTGGTATTTGTGGTACTTGGGTTATGTGTGTGTGTATATATATATATTTATATATATATATATTTATATATTTTTTTATTGCCATATCAACGTCTATGGCTATTTTCATGGCAAGATCAATATATTTTTGAAGAAACATAGTGGTTATGTATTTATACAGTAGCCATGTGTAATTGTAGAGTGCAACATAATTTTGATAAGCAAGCAATAAACGACAAGTGACAGATAGGTTAGAATGAGATGCTTTTGTATCATATTTTTGATTTATTTTAATATTATTACTAACATTTATGAATAGCTGTATGCGTTTATTTTTTTACTGATTTACTCAGTATGACGTATTTGGTAAAGAAACTTGAGATGACTGTTTATGACACCAACGTCATTGCAATGCTCCATTTTTTGTAGCTTACCTGATCATAAACTACCTGTAATTAATGCTTGACATTTAGACTGATAAAACAAACAATGGTTTCTTACAGGAAATCAGATAAAATGCCACTGTGAATCATGAAAACTGCTCTTTGTACTGCTATGCATTCTTGAGTTCAAATCTCTCAGGTTCAACTCACATACCTGTAAGCCTGTTGAAACACATTGCTCATGGCTGTCCAGCTCCAGTATTGCACTTGAAAGTCACTTCAATCACTTTGGCATGTTTTTTCATGCTTTTCAAATAATTAGATGCATTTGTCTGTAGGGTAAGTATTTCATAAAAATTAAGGCTGATTGAGAAAGTGCAACAGACTAACATCATAGCTGGCCCAAATGAAATCTACATTTATATTAGTAAAAATTCTGGAGAATGGCTATGTTAAAATGTATTTTAGATACTTATAAGTAGCTGAAAACATGATTTACAAGCCAAAATATTACATATTTCATAAAACACTCCAGTTTACTAACCACCAATGGCTTCACTTCTCTTCTGTTCATTTTAGAGGTGCTTGTGCTTCTGGACTTTGAGGCGACAATGTCAGATGAGTTGACAGTGTGTGTTGGAGATGTGGTGAAGAACGTTTCAAAGGGCAAAGAGGAAGGATGGCTGGAAGGAGAGCTGAGAGGAAAGAGAGGCATGTTTCCTAGCAACTTTGTCAAGGTCTGCATCTGTTAGAGCACTCTTTCCATAACTTTCCTAGTATCCATGGTCATTTTCAAAATGGCTATTCTCTCTTCACAGGAAGTGCCTGTTTACTTAATAGGGGACAGCAACAGAGAGCCAAGAAGCTTGAGGAAATGTAAGTTTACATTATAAGTTAATTAAACAAGATAAACATAACATCGTAATTGAATCTTTTAAGTGAACGAATCATTCTTGTTCTCTTCAATTCACCACTGGAGTACGTGACTATGTTTCCTGCATTAAAGACCAATGAGATTTGACGCAATATTGCACCGAATGAACGAACACACCCCTTTATAAACCGATTCGGTTGTGAATCTGAATGGCGGCATTAAACAAAACATAGAAGATTTAAAAATGGCTGATAACCATAATTAAAATACACAGTCTAATTAAAATGGTATGGGCACGGTATTGAAAGGATTGTTGAATTTTTCCTACTTTGATAAAAGTCATTGACATATTGACACTCGTATTTTTCGAGTCGAATGAATCGGTTAAGACAATGATTCATTCATCGTCAATGACTCGCTCTAATCCACCTTTTTCCTGAACGCGGAAGTAAGCCTGATGGGTGAGACTTCCGGCTCATTAGCAGCTATAGGTAAATAACGTGGAGAATAACATCTGCAGTGAACGGTAAAACAGTTGGCATTACAAACCAGTGTGTTCATAATTAAGATAACACATTAAAATAACACGATAAGACGCATCAATTTTCAATATCAAGCAGGAAAACGAACTGTTTTTTACAGCTATAAATAGCTGGACGCAGATGAGAACCAGAAGCTATAACTGTTACCCATAGAATTTACAAATGGCAGCGCCCATTTTTACGTCAGGAAAAAGGTGGATACTAAAAAACATCTCCTCCTGGCGTAACCCTGCAGAAAAGCGATTCTGAACGAATCTTTAATGAATCTTGGATGAATCAAAGTCCCCAACAATAACAGATATGTTTTCTTTCAAATATTCAGAATTGTGGTGGATACATATGGTTTTTGTTTTTCACTGATTCTTAAACTTTTACAATCCGAAACCACAGGCGTAAGCGTCTGAAGCTGTCCAAAGCATACTTGGTAGACTAAAATAAGTAGGCTAATGAAAGGTTTGTGCCTCCACATCCGGTCTCAAATTATACCCACCAAAATCCATAGGCTATATCCGCCATAAAATAGAGCTTGTCATAAAAGCGAAGTAAAGTGAAAGCTGGAAGTGCTTTTGCAGTCTAGTTCAGTTCAGTTTGTTCTCACACTTTAACGTGTTGACATGTTACATATGTTTTCCACTTACTTCATCGCTCCAGCGAAGAAACCAAAGGTGCAGACGAGGAAATGTGAGGTGGCTTTTCCCTACAGCGCCACGCACGAGGACGAACTGGAGCTGGTTGTCGGGGAGACCATCGAGATTCTCAGAGAGGTGAGAAGTTCTATACATTTCTAGAGACTTCATTCATAAGAGTCTTATGTGGTTTCGTATAGCAGTTACTTGTGCTTTCTGTGAGTAGAAGTGGTAATCTTTCATCATCCTTGTTAACGTTTAAGTAATAGTTCATCCCAAAAAATAAATACATAAATAAAAAATGCTAATAACCAATTTACTTACCCTTAAGTCTTTAAAATCAATATCTCTCTCTCTCTCTCTCTCTCTCTCTCTCTCTATATATATATATATATATATATATATATGACAAAAAAGTATACCCATTATAGACAGTATATTAGATAAAAACACCCATTAAATAAGTAAATGTAACTGGGACATGTTTAGGCCTATGTCCTAATTAAATTTTATATTTATAAATATTCTGCTATACTTTCTGTTTCGTCTGGCAGATTGAAGATGGGTGGTGGATGGGAAAGAAAAATAACCAAATAGGAGCCTTTCCATCAAATTTTGTCAAGGAAATTTTTGTCCCTTCAAAAGGTGAGGTTGTACACTAAAACAGCATCTTGCATTTCTTTTGCATAGCATGCATAATCTTATTGGATTTTCTTAACAATGGATACGGTGCCCTCCATAATTGTTGTGATAAAGATTGTTGTAACTTGAGTATCCTATGTTTGTGGTATTTTGTAGTCTCGTGAAGTCTTTTATGGACAAATCCACACATGCTTCCTGAGAAGTTTTCTGTCAGACATGTCTGACTGTTTTGGTTGAATTTTGGTTAGTTGTCCGATGTTGCTTATTGTTTTATTATTGTTTCTCAGCTTTACCATCGGTTCTTCACTTTTACTGGCAAAACTCTGGTCCTTATGTTAACAAACGCAAATAACAGAGTCCAAATTTTATCAGTAGCCTAGAACAAAGACTAAATGCTGAAAATTGAAACGATTGAGTAATCACAAACATCTGTGCAGCTATTGGTTCTAAACAGTACAGTGTCATGAAATGTCTGGACTATGTATAAAAAATGTTGGTGAAACCAAGCTGTAGTAAAACATTATTTAATAATTAAAGTAAATAAAGAATAAAACAAAAGATGTGTCTTTGTTCCAAACATTATGGAGGGTGCTATATGTTTGTTACTGTCTTACTGGACCCTCTTAATTTTCTGCAGATGGCAAGACAACTGAAATCAAATCCAGGCCTAAACTCTCTGAAGCTGTCTTCAGTAAAGAGGTGAATATTATATTGTATTTATATTATATTATATTATATTATAATTTATATATTTAAATATTATTTGGTTTACATTTTTTTCATACAGGGAAAAGGTCAACAGAGACCAAGTTTAAGGAGAAAAACATCAAGCGGTGAGACATATAAAAACATGCCATACTGTATAGATGACGTTGGTTAAGTAAATGCTGTTTAGCTGGTTCTTGAGGTTGAACTCTTCAACTTAAATAGGGCCGAACACTATTCTCATGTTACACAGTGACAGAGAACACACAGAGTCTTAAGACAGTGCCTATGCAGTTATCAGTGAATGAAAAAATCTATTCTTAAAGGACTTCCCTAAGGCCTTCATACCAGAAGAGCAGTAACATGTGCTTTCAGATTCACCCACCAAACCTACCGGGGCAAATCCGTTAAGGAAAACCCCAAGTTGCTAACAAGTTAATTACAACGTCAGTACATTTGAAGTCACTAAATACATATTTAATTTCTCCACAGCGAAGGAATGTTGTCAGGTCATGTTCGACTACACCGCTGTTGCCGAAGACGAGTTAAACCTGAAGAAGGGAGACGTCATAGCAGTCATCAACAAGGTGTGTCATTTGTGACCAACTGATTGCTTTCTATTTATACAACACACATTACATTTTCTAAAGCAAAATAAAGTTACCTCAACAGATTTGTATGTAAAGTATAATGTACAGTCAGCTGGTCATTGCAGCAAAATATATAATGATAATCAGAGGATTAGAATGCCAACACAAAACTATTTTGTATCATTCTAAAGGGGTGTATTTTGTATTTTGACAGCATGACTTTACATTATTTTGCTTATTACACATTCACGTAAATGACTACTTAAAGCAATATTTCACCCTAAAATGAAAATCTTGTCATCATTTACTCACCCTTAAACCTGTATGCGGTTTTTTTTCTCATGTTGAACACAATAGAAGATATTTTAAGAATTCTGAGGGACCAGCATTCAATTACCAGCATTCTTCAAAATATCTTCTTTCATGTTCAACATAAGAAACAGTTGCTCTGCTTATTATTTTTGTGGAAACTGTGATAAATCTTTGATGAATAGAAAGTTTGAAAGAACAGCATTTATTTGAAAATGAAATGTTTGTAGCATTATACATCTTTTCTGAAATTTACTGACCTCAGATTATTTTTAAATGGTAATTTTAAATGAAATGAAAAGGGCATAGAGTGATCTCAAATGTGTATTCATAACTGATTAACTCCTCATTTGGTTGTTTATACCCCATATACAATTTTGTGTCTTTTCCTGGGCAGTGATTCAGCTTTGTGTTTTTATTTTCTTTTTCTTTTCCCTAAAGTCTACTGAGGACGAGGGCTGGTGGGAGGGGGAACTGAACGGACGCAGGGGCTTTTTTCCTGATAACTTCGTCATGGTGATCCCAGCGGATGCTCTTCATGTGAGTGTGGGACAGAGAAATGTTCTCATGATTGGCCCATTTGTGCACTGTTAGAGAATGGGAGTCTCCCTTTTGTCAACACTGCTCTGGTCTGTTAGTAATGCGCTGGCTCAGAAAATCGATTTTAGGCCGAGGACGTTCACCCTAGTTTACAAATAGTTTTATTTGTTTTAAGATGGAATAGACTGGAGGTTATAAATCTGTTTTTAATACCTTGATCCTGTCTGTAATGACACAAAACGGCTAACTGTGGTCTATACATGACTGTATTTTCTTCCTGTTGCTTTGGGATTATTAAAAGAGATTGACTCAGAGGTTTTCATTAGAAGAGAGGAACACTAAAAACGGTGACTGGATTCCTCCTACACGGAAAGAGTGTGAGCTTTATCTTGCTCAGAAGGACTAATCTATATTTTGTTGACAATTTCTCATTTCTGACGCAGACTGGAAATGCAGGCCAGCCACCGGTGAGACGTGGCTCTCAAAAAAACGCAGGTAAGACATCAGCATCTGTCATAGCGGCAGGGCCGGTTCGACAAGTCTGTTTCTTCAGATTATATCAAACGTAGCTGGAAATGTTGCTAGAAATAGCATTAAAAGATTTTAGGGGGTGTGTGAGCTGGTTTTATAAGATGGAAAACATGTAGTGGCACGTGTCAGGGCATCTTTAAAGTGCTTGTTCTGTGAATTTGAAACAGAGTTTGTAGTTTTAATTCTTGCATGACCCATAGCCATTACTTGTAAAAAAAAAAAAAAACTGCTTTTGCGCTAAATTACTACTTTCTGTTTTGTGAAAGTAGTATATTTATCCATCTTTATTTAGTATTCCATTTTTAGCAAGTTATACACTAGACTAGCACAATTAGGCTAACCTTGAAAATCTGGATCCTGTAATATAAACTTTTGATTTTTGTGCACTGCTTTGTGTCTTTATAAAAACTCAGATGTCCTCTTCAAATAAGTATATACTGTAGTTAATCAAAAGACATGAATAAATACTTACTAGTTAAAGGGATACTAAATTTTGTCATTAATCACTTACCCCCATGTCATTCCAAACCTGTAAAAGCTTAATTCGTCCTCGGAACACAATTTAAGATATTTTGGATGGTAGACTGTCCCATTGACTGCCAAGTAAATTACACTGTAAAGGCCCATAAAAGTATGAAAGACATCGTCAGAATAGTCCATCTGCCATCAGTGGTTCAACTGTAATGTTATGAAGCGATGAGAATACTTTTTGTACGGAAATAAAACAAAAATAATGACTTTATTCAACAATTCCATTTTGGAGAATATCCACTGCACGCAAAATGCGTATGCTCTTCTGTGTCAGCCATGACAAAGGCATGCACTGTTTACGTTCAAATCAAAGCGTAAATACGCATAGAAAACACATCCTTTGCGTGCAGTGGATATTCTTCAAAATGGTGCTGCGGTGACGTAACGGTGCCAAATTGTTGAATAAAGTTGTTATTTTTGTTTTACTTCGGTACAAAAAGTATTTTTGTTACTTCATAACATTCAGCTTGAACCACTGATGGCAGATGGAGTATTCTGACAATGTCTTTCATACTTTTCTGGGCCTTGACAGTGTTATTTACCAGGCAGTCAATGGGACAGTCATAAGCCTCCCGGTTTTCATCCAAAATATCTTAAATTGTGTTCCGAGAATGAACGAAGCTTTTACGGGTTTGGAATGACATGGAGGTAAGTGATTAATGACACAATTTTCATTTTGGGGTGGAGTATCCCTTTAATAAACACAGTAACAGTTAAGCTAGAATTCATCATATAAATAATGATTCTTGAGTTCTTGAAATCACACCTTTGAGACACTGACACTGTTAAGAATTTTTTTTTTCACATAATGCAAAACTAAAGATAATTGAATAGCTTAGTTTTTTCTTTTACAAAGAATATAAACATTTTATGAACATTCTATTAACTTTATATAGTGCTCAACCTCCCTTATTATTAAATTAACAACTTTGCAGCATGTTTGTTTAATATTGGCTTATGTTTGGTTGTTCACAAAAATTATCTGATGGAAAGTACAAGCTGTAAAACAGTTTCTGCACCTGTTATTGACAACTGTCATTTCTAGGACAGGAAGTAGGCATTTTGCTCATATCATGTTTTGCTTTGCACTCGAGCATGAGACTCTATTTTCCCTCATGCTGATCATATTTTGTTTGCTGCAGAATGTAATCTGTAGCAGTATTAAAGTGGTGTTAAAAGCCTGGAAATGTGATGCAATAATCTCTGTTCTTAACTTAAGTTTTAAATCTGACTTCACACATATCACACTCATTACCACAAACTGTTCCATAAGAAACACTGATGCAGCTGTGTGGGGCTGTGACAGGAAGTCATAGGCCATGAAGAGATGTCATGTGAGCAGACTCTAGAGAAAGGCAAGGGCAAAGTGGAGCACCCCTGTGCTCTCTCTATATAAACGCCTTCATATGAATATAGAGTTGTATTGTTGGAATACTGAAAAAAACTCACAGGGTATGTATAGTCTCTGTTTATTCTTCAGTATTTTCAGTTCTTGGATTTTCATGTTTTTTTAAATGCTAGATGCATTTGCAGTTGATGGCACTTGCAGTTGATGGCTTGACTGCATGCAATTAGAAAAGTCAAAGAATGTGGTTTTTAACTTTTTTTTGAAGATTTGGTTTCAAAAGAAAAGATCTTGTCATGGTAGTCCTGATGGTAGATGAAACCGTGTTCTGTATGAGAGAGGATGTTTACCAAAATAATTATGTGTGATATTTATGGCTTGGCTAAGATCTTTGATTTTTATCTTAGATTGGGACTTTAATGTCTTGTTTGATACTCCACAAGAGTAATTCTGAATGAGAACAGAGATCTGGTCTTTTTTATTTTGCAAGACAGTTTAATGACTGTTAATACTTGAACCCATTTGGGTTTATTAAGGGAACCCATGAGATTTTTTTTGTGTAGCCACAGGAAACAGCAGGCCAGCTCTTTTACTCATTTGTCAGGGAAAGTTGCCTGTTCCCATGCCACTGAGACCTCCAGCATGTAACCCGTGTAGTTGTGAGAATGTTTCAAAGTGATGTTTATTTTGTGCTGTTGTAAAGTGTGTAAAGGGCAAATTATGGAAAAAAAAAATTGGCAGCAAAAATTGCTTGAAGGGTGCAGGCTGGCCTCCTCTGGTGTTCTTTGAAAAAGAGATAACAGTTCAAAAAAGATTGATAAGGGTGAAGATGTTTATGTAAGTTGTTAGTAGAACTTATGGAGTAAAAAAACTACAAATGTATAGAGCCACCACTGTCAGATCAAACGTCAAAATATTGACTGCTAAATCTTGTATCTTCTTATATCTCAGTGAACCAGGTGCCAGTGATGGACCAGAACAGCTCTGACACGAACACAAAAGCGGAGACTAAAAGTAATAATTCTGAACACACCTGTAAATATATCCTTGTTAGAATGTAACATCTTGTCTTGATAATTGAATTATATAGTAAATGCACATCTAAATTTGTTATTAAATGTTTATTTAAATTACACATGTACAACATTTATTACTTCGTAAATATTTGAGCTCATTTAAAAGCACTGCTGTCTGAGGAAATTGACCAATTATGATAATATTTATCCTCTTTGCTCAGGTGACAAACCGGACACTAAAGACTTTCGAAGTGACCCACCTGGTAAAATTAAGTTGCCCGGTCTGCACAAACCACCCGTTCCACCACCACCAGTGAAGGAGAAGCCCATAAAACTAGTATCAAAGTAAGCGATGCCTCAGCAAATCATCTTTGAGCATACAACCTTCTGTAATGCTTTTCATCACAAGTAATCCCAAAAATAGAAGCAATCTGAAACACAGAGGTTTTCACTATTTCACCAGATGAATTAAATCATGAATTTCCTTTCATCGGTTAGATTTATTTTGCTAAAGGGACTGAATTCCCCCTCATTAGATGATCATTTAGCATTACGTGTTGTTCTAAAGGGCCTGTGAATGCTCAGTCTTGTAGAGAGCAATGGAAATTTTATGAGTTGCTGAGGGACTAAACAAACCAAACTGCCAGTTTCCTGTTTTTCTGAGTGAGACTGTGTCTTCATGCAGAGCGTACAGAAAGAACTGTCATTCTGACTGAAATGCATGCACAAACTAAGACATTACAGTCAATTAACAGTTAATCTAACATTTTCCACAACAAATCAAAGTGGTGCATTGTTTGAGAAAAGCTCACAGCACTCTAAAACACATTAGACACCACATTACAGATGCTGATGTTTATTTTGATTTCAGTGCAGAGAACGATGCTATTAAATTGAAACTATGTTGAAAATCTGTGGCTCCTGCTTGCTTTGCATTTGTGTGTTTCAAGTACTCAGACACTTCTGAAATGTATGTATTGTATGTGTTTAATATGCATAATGCATGTTTCCCTCTCTTAGAAATGAAGAGCCACAACCTGTCTCGACTAAACAACAGCCCCCAGCTTCACCAGTACAGAAAGAGGTTGAAGAGAAGACCCCTGACCAGTTTGATGGTGTAGATGTGTCC
>SCHK01226394.1:0-16435 GCA_004124795.1 Poropuntius huangchuchieni
ACCTCAATCGCTTAGGAGTCATGCTTGTCTGCATCATCTGCGTCTGATCAAGGCGGGTCTGAGGTAAGACACCAGTTTAGTCTGTGTGAAACGCTGCTGTCAATCAAACTGTAGTGGGAGGGGCCTCCGAGCGTGTGACGTCACATGGTAAGACAGCTCGATTTGAGAAAGGGGAAAACATTTAAGGAGATTACAAAAAAAAAAAAAACATTGGGTGGATTTTTGTCATTATAAGGTGGTTGTGTACACACACTGCCAACACACATTTTAGTTTAAACAACTTGTAAAAGTGCATACAGCATTATATGACCCCTTTAAATATAAAATATAGTGCAAACACTCCTTGAAGTTGTCGGCATCTGTCACACTACTGTACGTTTGAAAATTAAGAGTGAATAGTTGGACATTCTGTGGTTGCCAAACGTTAGTCTATGTCTTAGTGTGCTAGGGTCATAATCCAATGGCAGTCATCACCTGCTGTGTGTTGTCCTCTGCGCTCAAGCCAGTCTTCCCTAGATGCATCACTGTGACCTGAGCTCTGGAGTCAGACACAGAGCAGCCATTAAAGAGTTTTAACCATCTGGACAGAATGTGAGGTTAAGTGAGTAATAAATGTTACATGGACTGTTTTCAAATGTCAAGTGTGTGTGTGTGTGTGCCTACTTAATATTTTAGGGTCAAAGTTGTACCCAGTGTTGTACATTTTGAGCTAAATCTGAAAAACTCCCTTTAGGAATGTCTTCATTTTTAAAAATAAAGCAAGTAAAGGATACTATAATTAATTAATTGATTTATTAATGTTTAAATGTATGCTGAAGAAGAAAAAAAGGCATCATTGGTATTTTTCTGCCTTTTTTCATAATTTTTATACTATATGAGAGGCAGGCGGTGTTTTGCTAACAAGATGGTCAGTAACGTTAGTTAATAATTAAATGTCACTGTTGCACAATTTTTATAAGAGTGCATTCATGTTTGTTTTTCTTATCAGGTCTAATCAATGTGTTTAAAACTCACTTGTGTCCAAACACTCTTTGGAATCTATTATTAAACAGATTTAAGATTTTTATAGAACTCATGTGCTTGTGATATTGATAATATGGGTAAATAAAATGGTTTTAAATGTCACTTTAATCATGAATATAATCAAAAGAATTGGATTAATAACACAATTGTTTTTTGATATCATAACTGTGATAATGGCACTGACAGCAGGCCTGAAATCAATCAAATCTATAGTAGACATGGTAGTTTATTATTTTCGAGGTGGCAGGTGGCTGATCAGGTTGTTGGTTTGAATCCCTGTCAAAACTCTCTTTGTCTGAATTAAGCTGCTGCCCTGGAGCGAAGTACACTGCCTGCTGTGTGCCAAGGCCGAGCTCTTTCTCGTTGTTTGTGCAAACCTGATGATTATAAATATTTAAACCTAAAATGAGCCAGCGTATGGAGAGCTTGACTACATGGTTCCAGTGTTTTATATGGGGTGAAATAAGTAAATAATACTGTCATAATTTATTCTCCCTCATGTTGTTCCAAACTGTTGTTTTTCTGTTCTGGATCCTCCACAGGTTTGTCTAGATTTTTGACTGTAGTATTGTGTTGGCTTTACGTCTTTAAAACAGGAAATTCTATACGATTGTAATGATTCTCAACAAAAATATTAAGCAGCACAAATTTAAAACACTGCTAATTAATAATTAAGCAACAAACCAACATATTAGGAAGGTATCTGAAGGATCATCTCAGAAGTCGCTAAAACATAAAAAAAAAAAAAAAAAATCTTATTTTGAAACTTTTGAATTATACCATATATAGACAGTTTGTTGTATAACTTAGTATAACTGAATATCTTATATAAAATGTCACAGAATGTTCTGCAATATAACCATAAATATATAAACAAAAATAATTCTAAGTCTTAAATACCCGAGGAACACGAGGAACATTTTGCTGTTTCATTTCCAGCATAGTTCATGGTTGAAAAAGCTAATCTGATGTTGCATAATAATTATTTGCTGAAGCTTATCAGTTTCAACGTCTAATGCCAGATGACTGATGGATAGATATATTTTGTGTGATTTTTATATCTGCATTTTATTAAACCGAGAACATCAGCTCATGATACTAAAAGGTCATTTCATTCAAAAAGCTCATTAAACTGAAATTCCTCAATTATAGTCAGTCATGACAAATTGTACTTATTAACTGATTAACCGGTCTCCTCCTCATAGAGAGAGAGATTGTTTGCATTCTGTCAAAAGACCTAATGTAAACAGTTGCTAATAACCGTTTTGATCCCGCTAAAAAGGCTTATATTTCCAGATGCCATGGAAATGAATCCAATTAGAAGTAATTCTTCATGGAAGTGTTAAAACATGCATATTTTGTGGCACTTAAGCTTCTAGATTATTGGTATTTAGAGTTTCCATAGTTTAGATCTGCTTGGCATCTCTTATGTAAAGGCTAAAAAGCAAAGAAAGGAACTTGATAACAACTCGATGACAACTTGATATCTACAAATGTGGAGTTTTATTGCAATTTGTTAATGCTCATGGACATAGAACCACTAAACGTTGATATAATACAAGGATTTCTTTAATCTATACAGATAAACTACAATGAAACAGTCGATGATTCTGTTTTAACCTGAACGTACGATAGAGGGCGCCAGGTAACAGTCAGCAGCAAAGGGTCTCTGATTGATCTTCATCCAAATACAGATTGTGGTTGAGCATTATACCTGATTTTACCACAGAACTTCACATCATATTTATCCACTGATGTGTGTCAGGGTGCTATGTGCTTTTGCAGTATTTTTGACAGGGCATAGGTAACAGGCCATTGGAGACAAGAGTTCAACTGTCATGTTTTCACCTCAGATGGTGCCGTCTTCTTCCTTTGGGAATGCAATTGATTGTAGTTCCAGCGTGATGATAGACTCAGGACCAGAAAGAGATGGAGTTCTATTGAGGTGTGATACTATGTGATTTAAGAGCTGTCTTGAGGGTACAAAATGTGGTATAGCTGGTCGTTGAAGATGCCGGCGTAGGTGCTGACAGCACGAACTGTGTCTTCATACAGGCTCCTTGATGAGAGGGGAAAGACAAAATGTCAGAACAAAATACATCACGAGTTATCATTTTCAGAGTGTCACCCTCAGGCCATCAAAGATGTAGATGAGTTTGTTTCTTCATTGGAACAATACAATCACTCTGCAGTGAATGGGTGCCATTAGAATGAGAGTCCAAACAGCTGATAAATACATCAATTTGCTCATAAACTGTGCTTGATCTGTCAATATTTCTCTTCTGATTCAAATGAAATTACTTTTTCACTGAAGAAAGCATTATTATGGATGGTTGATTCATATTTTAGCCATAATCAACGGGTTGAAGTGAAAAATGCCTTGATGTTTGTTACAAACACACAGCTTTTCATTTCACAAGACATTAATTGATGGACTGGACCCATTCACTGCTGAAGATCCATAGGTGAGCAAGTGAAAAAATGCTTCATTTCTTCAAATCTCTTCTGATGAATGAATAAACATCTACATCTTGGATGGCCCAAGAGTGAGTACACTGTCAGTACATTTTCATTTCTTAGAAGAACTATTCTGTTAAAATCTCATCATTTTCCATGTATTGTAATAGAAAGCTACACATATGCTTGTGTCTAAAAGCCCAGAAGGGAATGTTTGTAAGTACAGACTAGGGTAATGAATAAAATTGGATTTACTTGGCTTTCTCGTCCAGCTTGTAGCCCTTGACGGTCTCAACATAGCCGCTGGCAGTGTCAACACTCTGGTCGTAGTAGGACCTCAGTGTGTCCACCACAGTGGCAATGGTTCCCTTCTCCTCCTCAGTCTGCCTGGGCACACGGAAGCTCTCCGCTCCTGCAGGGGGCGAGCCAAAGTTTGAGGAAGTGAGTTAAAAAAAAATTCATTATTATCATGTTTCATTGTCATTTTAGGTTACTTCATTAGCAGCAAAGCAGATATAATAATAATCCTGAGTATGTTTATGAATGTGTCTGTACGTACCCAGAGCAAGGAAAGCGATGACAACTGTGACAACCAGTAGCTTGTTCATAATGGCAGGGATCTCTGAGGGATTTAGGAAAGCACTGGTCAGATGACAGCTGCACAAGTGTGAGAATATAAATGTGACCACAACAGGGCATTATTTTATTTTTAGTGCTTGCAGTCAACTGTTAAGTCATTGATAGGCTATAAAAAGCATATACTGTATATGCTGTTAGGCTAGATTGATGAAGCACATTTAGTGGCATAAAAACAGTTTCATATTTTATTTAATCGATTATTAGTTTTCTTCATTTTTGTAAGACCGTAACCAACTGCTCATATAATAAATGTGGTGAAAAAATCATAATGCTTCTGTATTTGCAATAACAGTAAAGCTTTTTACAAAATATACTAAATGCAGCAATATTATACATACATTCCTCTATACAGACTTATGTCATGTGCGTTTTAGAAATTCGGCAGGTTTTTGAATTCATAAATGCTAAACAGTCATAAATCATCTGTCCTAATATCTAAACATTTTTATAATGTCCTTTAATACAAGAGGGAAAATATGGCTGTACTCACAGTTTCTCCTCTGCGGAAAGTGTGTCAGACGTGTTAGCGGCAAAAACTCTTTGGCCTATCTTATATATGAGTACAGATTTATTGACCTGATAACTCAAGTGCCAAAGTGCAACCGTCTCAGATAAATGCTATGTGAGTCTGTGTTTGTGTGTGTGTGTGTTGGGGCTGAGCTTTTTGCTGGGGCTTGTTGTAAGATAAGAAAGACTAAAATGAGATTACCTGTTAAAAAGATATGGCTCTTCACATAAATAGACATTCTGATTGATCACATTAAACTTTGATCAACAGTTTGACATTTAAGAATAAGTAAAGCTCATATCTGAGCTCTTATTATGATAACACACTTGTTATAGAGTCTTTTATATTCTGTTCTCCATCCACCAGCAGTAAGATAAATGCTTACAGGCTCTTGTCTTGCGTAATTGAACTTCAACACGTTTCCAAATAAAGTCCCAAGTCTGTTTCACCATATACACGTCAGCCTGTTGAGGCTACTTCAGGTTATTTTTGCAAAAGTGTGTGTTTGTGTATCTAGATCTCTCTTTGTGTCTGTACAAGATGAGATGTTTGTGAAATCAGTTTCTGATGTTGTTCAAATTTTTTTTTAAATATCTTCTTTTGTGTTCAACATAAGAAAGAAATTTATACATGTTTGGAACTACATGGTCAGTAAATGATGACAAAAAAACTACTCCTTTAATATCCATGGAACCCTTTAATTACACAAAAGGTTCTTTATAATGGTTAAGGGTTCTTTAATTATTAGAATGTTAATCACACTAATAAAATATAGATATGAGCTGTTTTAGTTTTAGTGGATAGAATAAGGTGTTGATGAATTTGATAATTAACCTAAAAGAAACAAGGGACTGACAATGACTTTGCAGGACTTTGCAGATATATAATGAGAAATCATAGTTAGGTTTCATTGAACCTTAGTGATGATCCATTGATGCTGGTGTCCCTAGAAGACTTTTAGGTGTTTGGTTGAAAAATGTTAAACATATGTTTAATGTTAAATATTTTATATATGTACTGTACTGTTATTGTGTGTGTATGAGACGGAATTAGAGAGAGTGTTATAAACCCAGTCACTAGTATGAAACTCAGCAGGTGGTTACTTTGAGAAACCATTGAGAGCTTTGATTTTGACTTCCACATTATTGCTCTAGGTAAAGCACTCTTGTTGCACACTTGAGGGCATTATTTCTTTAAAAACCATAGGCAGAGCTTTAATCGGTTAGGTCATTCTCCACACTAAACTGATGGGTGCTCTTTATGGTTGCCTTATTTGGCTTGCTTAGTTGGGGTTAAAAGATGCTTAATATTCAGTAATATTATAGATTTGACTACACTGACACTATCAGTTGAGAATAAAATTTTAACTGAATTGAGCTGTATGGTGACACTATTGTCTGCTGCTTTATAGCTTAATCATATTCATTTTATAATTGATTAATTTTACACATTTATTGAACTGGACTGGATGAACACTGAACTCATAACAACGCTACGTCTTTAGAGCTGCAGAATTTGAACTTGTCATTGAATTAAAGTGCCCCTATTATGGATTTTTAAAAATTACCTTTCATGCAGTGTGTAACAGAGCTCTAACTGAATGAAAATATCCTTCAAAGTTTTAAATCTGAAAGTTGTCTCTCAAAAGAAAGAGTCGACTATATTGAAACGAGTCATTTTTAACGAGTCCCAAGCCGTTTTATCTTGATGTCAAAATGAAACATTAGCATATTGCACTTGTTGCGTGCGTAGAACTAGGAAAACATATTCGCGTTGGTCTGAATGAGAGTGCAAATTCATTCTTTGCCACTAGGTGCCGCTTTTTAAAGCAGTGTTTGAGCTTTTAACGCTCAAACACTGCTTTAAATGAAATCGGACCAATCACCGCTGATTATTAGCGAAGGAGGGGTTTGGAAAAATGAATCGTTTGAGAGCAAGTAAGGTAAAAATAAATGCATATTATAAGAAAACAAATGTGTTTTTTGACCTTGAATGCATGTCAACTTGTTGTTGGAGACTCCCAAAACCAAAATATGAACGTTTCATAACCATAATAGGGGCACTTTAATGAAACTTGCATCATTGATATTATTTTCCTGTTTATTACGGCGAATCTGCTTTGAAACAGTCGAATGGCTTGACTTGCTAACGTTGCTAGATGGTTGCATGGGTGTTCTGGGAGGTTGAGTACTTTCAAGTCTCTTTGACATTTTAAATGTCATGGAATAACAAAATAGCGAAAATCATGTCCCATTGGTAATAGTATCCACTGCCTCTTCTCAATAAGCTGCTGGATTTGAAACATCATTTATGTGGATAGTATAAATGGAGGATAGGTTGTGCTCCCGGTTTTAATGATCCTCATTAGGGGGTGTTTGCAAAGTATGAGCAAATAGAATAGTAATGTTTGTCTTATATTATTATTATTTCCTGAACATTATTGCATTTTTGTTCAGATTGTGTTAATGTAATTATTATGTTCATGTCAGACTAGAGAGGAACTGTGGATCTCATTATTGGTCATTACACAAGAGTGCAATGCACTTGTGAACACTGACCTTTCAGGTCTGGAATAAACTGTTTAAATAAATATCTTTACTTATGTATCATGTCAACATAAATGTACCCATGTTTTAGTTTTTGTTATGCTTTAGTACACATTGTAGTTAATCACACTCAAAACTCAGGTTTGCATTCTCCAGATGTTTTTATTTAGAATGAGGCTTGTTGTTTCTTTATGAGGCACACAAAATCACATAATTCATACTCTATTAATGCTGGACCGGATGTTATTTATTTTCCTGCACTGAACAGAATGGTATCAAATACACAGATACAGTATATACATGCAACATCTGCACTGACATGCTGGACACACAGCTGTCAGATAGTTTCAGATTTGGATCCATTATTGAAGCAATGAAAATACATGTTTGCTGGGTTGAAGGAGTCCGTGGTTGACGAGCTGCAGACTCTAACCCTCCTGAGGCAGGACGGTATCCAGCACTGGCTTGATGTTGGTGATTGCTTTGTCCAGGTGTTCTCCAATGTAGGGCCGCAGATAGTGGCCGTAAGCACCAAGAAGAGCCAAGCGAGCTCTGTCCACAACAGGCTCGAGCTCACTGGCCAGACCCCTGGAAGAAGCACAAAGAACATAATAGATTTACTCATACCCAATAACTGGACTGAACAGCGTTAGAATGAGATGCAGTAAAGGCTGGGGTGACTAGTTTGAGGCAGCCCTCACCCGATAATTTTGACCGCGCTTTCCACTCTTGGCCTTTTACTCAGTTCTTCAAAAAATTCTTTGGCTTGTCCTCCTGTTGGTGAGCTGTCTAGTGCTGGTTGAACGGCTTCTTTGGTCTTTTCCCAGGCGTTGACGAGCCTCTTAAAGAAAACTGCCTTCAGCCCCTCATATTTCTCCACTAACTCCTTGTCAGGCTCGGGCCAATCCTCTGCCCAGACACACACCGACACTGAGGAAGAGGAAGAGGAAGAGGAAGAGGAAGAGGAAGAAAAGACCTTGAGAATGATATAAACGAGCCATGTGCCCATCTTAAACCACATGTTTACCCACATTTATTGAAGAGTTCCTGGTTACTGTGTGTTTGTTGTCTGGTTTTATTGTGGAGACATGTGAAAAAGGATAGTTTGGACCACAATGCCACTTACATGCCAGTCTTTTTTGTCAAAAGTGTCCCAGTTCATCCTACTAAACTAAGTGCAAATAGCCTTGTGAGTTCTCTTATTTTACTGCTCATTTGATCACTTTAAAACAACTAAATCTGCCTCAAATTCCCAGTAAGTTCATAACCTTGTCTGAAGAGAAAAAGAGATGAACAGGCCTGCTGTTCTAATATGCTAATGTGTCTTCTTTTTTGCAGTTGTGGTCTAGTTAATAAAGAGAGACAAAATTTCAAGAACAAGTTTTTACCTTGGAGTGCAAGAATGAGAGCAAATGTCAGCTTCATCTAGGAGAGGAGACAGAAATTTAGACATGATATGCTTACTGAACATGTCAGTGAATGTAAACATCACCAATTCTCAATACTTAAAGTCATTTTAAATAAGCAAAAAAACAAGGATTTGACTGCAAAACAGTTATGAAACATGTTTAGTGCAGTGTTAATATAGTGTTTTGCATTTAGAAAAAAAGAGAGAATGCATTTCAGTTCTTTTTAAAATAGCAATGCATTTTAAGTAGTTTTGCCATTAAATGTTAATGCATGCATGTATAAGAGCAACTTGGTGAAAGCTCACTTTACCTTGTGCTAGTGAGATTCCTGTAGAGAGAAATGAAGGACTGGAGTCAACTGCAGTGGCTGCGTCTGCAGTTATATTGTCTACCTTCCATCCCTATATCTGCCTGACCGCTTGACCAAACAAACGTCATCACACACACACACACACACACACACACACTCAGTAACTCAAAATCAATCACACACTCTTGCTGCATGCACACACACCCACCCACGCGGGTGGACCTACTGTTCCTACAGGGCAAACATGTACACCATGGTTTGCCCACTCAAAGTCCACTGTTCCCTCTGTGTGTATTAATAAGGCATGAGAGGATACTTATGAAACCACTAATCGAAGATATTCATGTGCTCTTGGTGTTCGTTAGAACATTAAATATGCATTTAGTATAAAATGCTAAACAGGAACTTTTATACAAAGAACCCTAAGATGCATTCAAAACAAGACCCCCAAATATAACATTCCCCATCCCACAATATACAATTATTTATATTTTTAGGATATAGTATAGTATATGTTTATGTATATGCATAAGGACCAATTTTGGCTGTAAAGAAAAAGTGTGATATTTTGTAAAACTTTATAAATGGCTTTTATATTGTTACTGGCGCCACTGACAAACCGTTAACTATGACATTTGCCTCAATAAACTACTAATTAGTGGTTTATTAATAATTAGTCAGGTAGTTGTTTAGGTATAGGGATGTAGAATATGGTTATGCAGAATATTTGCTTTATAAGGACTAATAAACCATAAAGCTAATATGGTAATAATAGGCATGCTAATAAGCAACTAATTTCTAGTAGGTCCTTATACTAAAGTGTTAATTATTATTCAAATATAATATGGAAACTATTTACCTTTTTTTAATTGACTATATCTTTTTTCTACCCACAGAGAGAATGATATTAGATAAGATCAAATTTATTTCCAATTATCACAGTGCATATTGTTCAGAAGCAATATTTAGTTGCTTACAGTTATCTGCGTCTCTTCTATACACAGAGGTATAGAATACATTCAAATAAACATAAAACATTTTTAACATATTCAGCACTAAATTGATTGATTGTGCTCAGTCAGCCATTTCATTTTTGAGTGCCAGAATCAATGTAAATAAACTAATGAGGGTTAAGCAAAGGCTGTCCAAAGGTTGTGAAAAACTTTCCACATGCCAAATCCACAGAAGAAGACCCTAGTGAACTTTCCACTTTGGAACATAACGTGTCTAATCTATAACTTGTGGACCTTTTTTCACAATATTAATTTGATTCAATTATTTATTGCTTTCATTCATTTTCCAGCTTTTTTCATCTTTTGTCTTCTTCCTTAACTTTTCTTTCTGTTTACTTCATTCACTCATATGTTTCTCATGCAAAGATTCCACAAACCATTTTTGTAACATTATTCACGTTTATTAATTTGGTGTTAAAAGGAAATGTACAGAAAAAATAATTGTGTTATTAATTTATAGTCTTCATATGCATTTGGGTATAGTGTAATTGCACTCTGTCTTTAGTTGTGCATTATTACAATGCATGACTACACTGAAGGTATGATTTGGTGTATTAATTCCACAATATCTATATCCTGAAAACTGGGATTTGGAATGGTCCCTGAAGAATTGCTTTGCTTATTGATCTTGGGTTGATCTGAAGGTGGGCACTCTGCTTTTCACTCTCTCCCACAGGGAACTTGCATGGTCTTTTGCCCACTCCATGTAAGGGTCAGTTACAGGTTTGAGATGTTCTTCATAGTACATTCCAGCAAAACCAGCCACTGTGCTGCCAACATTTAGAACTTTAGTCTTTGTCTCCCTGTAACAAACACACAAATGAACACAGACGTAGAACAAAATGTACGACAAAATGTTCACACTTTAAATGCATGTATAGGGTGCATTTGATGTAAGAATGTAGCCGTTAAAGAACACTGTTTTTAAACTTTACCTGTACGCTTGCTTTGCTCTTTCAAGAAGTCCAGCATTGTCTGGAGGAGCAGTGGGCAACGGGTTGGATAATGTCAAACACACTAAAGGGCCATGGATTTAAAGATTTAGAAATTTGTTGCATGATATCGATATTTCTGTTGATATTTTTAGATGAATAAATATAAATCAGTATATAAAATATACATGCGTATATAAAGCCAGACCTTGCAATGTCACAACCAGAACAAAGAAAATCAATCTGGACATCTGGAAGAATAATCAACTGAATTAGCTATTTGGTGATTATAGACATGTACATTATTACAGTAAACAAACATATGTAGTAAATATGTACCTTTAGAGTCAATGCAGTAGAAGTAGTCTTAGCAGGATTTCAGAGACTTTTGTAAAGCTCACGGTTGTTTTTGTGATGAGCTTGTCTACGGTTCAGAGTTTTCTGAGAAGAATGATATCTTGCTGCAGTAAAGCTGTATTTGAATCAATTCACATTCTGAGAAACAGGTCACACATCATTTCTGAGCAGGCACTGCCTGCTGTTTACTTTGATTAAAAATAAACCAAATTTGTACTTTGTGAAACCAATATTTTTACTATATAGAAATGTTGGGAGAAAAAAAAAAATCATAATTACATATTTTAGCAGTAGTTTTGTTTGTGGGGTGTCCACAGTTGATGAAGGTGGAGTTGGGGTCTGACTTTATTTCTTTATTAATAACAACTATACATCTACACTTACATGTAAAAGGCAACTCTCTCTCTCTCTCTCTATTACTTTATTATATAAGAATGATTCCTGTTCCAAGCTGCTTTTTTCTATGACTGTTAGCACAAATCGAGAATGTTTCAACCTTGATACACTGAGGCACTGAACAGAAAAACAAATTTACATTTGTTGCATTTAGGCCAGAAAATTCAATAGTGGGATGTAATTCAAGGAAAAGGGGTCCAGTCGACTGCTGAACTGGATATATTGATATTAATGTACTGATCATTAACTGAGGACAAACAGTGACTTTACCCTCATGTGGTCTGATGTTAAAAGCCCTTTGACCTATGACTTGCATTTGACTTAACATAATGGTCTATATATTGTATATTGATTGATCCTTTATTAATTGATATGCTGATGTGTCTTCATTTAAGTGTTTGCCTGAATATTGCTGTTTATTTGCTATGTCTTTTAGAACTTGATTTTATGAAATGATTTCATGAAGCATATTGTAGTTATGTAGTTTGATACAAATAATAAATATGAATTCAAATAATTTATATTCAAAACAGTTCAATAGTTGGTTGTTGGATTTTTAATGTGAACAATTTTTAAATGATCAGTCTTGCAAATGATGCAAAAACAAATTGGTTCTGTGTTTCACCGTTTATTCTTTTGAAAAAATTCAGAATGTATATTTAGATTTTGCATTTTTCCCCACAATATTTAACAGCATCCCACAAAATTGTAAACTATTTTACAGATTACACAAATGACAAGGAGATCATCACAGTTTTTGAAGATGTACTGAACTGTAACAAATGCACCAGTTGGCACAACAGGATGGGGGTGGTATCACATATCACACAGCAATTGCATGATTGCAGGGAAGAGGGTAAGGTCAGTGGTTTTCACTTTAATTGAAGGTTTCAGACAGCTTCTGCTTCACCTTCTCATACTGCTCAGTAAACCAGTTCCTGCCAAGACAAAAGACCAATTCATATTAGAAAAAGCTAACTGGCAGTTAGAAATTAAAGCAGCTTTTATGCCAGTGCAAATGCAACATCAATGCCCTGATAATAATTTTTTATATATATATCAAAATAAGTCTAACACGTAAGGTTAATGCATTTTTATTAAATAAAAAAGGTTAATTATGATCATCTTACTTGGTTTTAACAGCAAAATCGCTCTTTTCAAGCTGTTCAAAGGTGCTCTTGGTCTTCTCTGTCAGGTCATCTGCAATCTCCTTCACCTGGGTCTGGAATTTGGCGAATTGCTGCTCCAGTGTAGGCTCTTCCTGGGCCTCTGTTTAAATGTAATTTAGACATTGTAAATGCTTAATTCTCATTTCTACTAACATGATATTAAACGACTAAGAATATTCTTCTACAGTTTTTATGCTGTAGAAGCATCAAAGGGAAGATTTTACCTGTGTGTACAGCAAGTACAAGCATCAGCACGGCTGCAGCCAGGTACAGTTTCATCTTTGCAGTCTTTCCTGTAACATACAGAGAATAAAACGCGATTAGAGATCCAGCGATGATAGACAATTATCATTTCAACCGATTTAGGGTACAATTATTTGATATCTACGCATAAACGTAAGCTTATACTAGGCTACGTCACATCAAGAGTGTCTTGACAGGAGCTTCGAAATGTATTTTTACGAAATGTATTTTATATGAAGGCTATCATAAAAGCCATCTGCTTTAACAAGACGTTTAATTCCATATGATCATTAGCCTACGTGTTTAAGGCGCAAAGACGTTCGTTTCAAAAATAAAAATAAGATAAACACAAAATTGACTTATATCATGTTTTCGATGATTTCTAAGCAGTTACTGTTAAATGTTAAATTACGTATTTAATTAACCAGCTGTTGAATTTACCGATAATGGCAAACAACGACGCCTAGATGTCGCCAATATACTACGTAGTTACTTAGCCTATTGTACGTAAGACAAGAATGTTTATTCTGTTGTTTCAGTATAGCTATAAAGCTGGCTAGATTCGCTTCTTACGTCTTGTAAAGGTTTGGAAAGTTATCACAACAGGAATAAATGTAAGCAGTCATACCTTTCTTGCTGTCCTCAAGAGAAATGGGTTGAGATTGTAATGCCTCTCAGATGGCTTGGCCCTTTATAGCGGTACAGAGCTGACGTAGAGTGATAACACCACCTCTGACCTATCAAGACCTCCTGCAATCACTCTCTGTCCTTCTCTGTTGATCTTCTTTCTGTTTTGCAAGGTCACAAATGGCTATAATGAACATCTTTTAAAGGCGAGTAATCTCGTTTTGCCGTAACACTGGTATTCCCAGAGATTCTGTTTTATTATTTCTGAAAAATATACATTAATGAGTTCAGTGACCTTTGAAACAACATTAACAGTCACAAATGAAACAATGTTACAAAACCATGTGTAATTTCTTTATCTGGTACCCTGATTCCCTAGATGGTACAACGTCCATTCATTATCAGGGATTTTACAGTTGGTTACGTGCTCTTCTCAACAGACACATTTTCAAAATATCCTGAAAGTCGAAACAACAGTAGGCCTATTTGTGGACTTAATTAATTAAATTTCTCAGTCAAGTTCAAGCTCTAGGAAAATCAGTATCTAATGCCTTTTTTGTACAAAAACTGTTAAAATTGTGCTAATAAAATAACCATAAACTGTGCTTTACTAGTAAAGTCAATCTGGATTTGAAAAAAGGATCTAAAATATTAGTTCCCGTTATAGTTTAGAGTAGCTTCTTTGATATTCATTTCATTACTATCTATTCAAAGTAGTCAATAATGATCGCATTGCGGTAGTCTATGTAAACATTGCTCAAACCTGAAGTAGTGATTGGAGGAACCTCTAATCGGTAAAGAGAGAATGCACCATTTCATTGAGTCTAGGATTTGATACCAGATGAAAAAAGATAGGAAGTAAAATGCCTGCATTTCGGCAGTTTGTGCAATCCTAGTTCATGTGACGCTATCTAAGCATCTGCTTACCATCCACTTTACTGTCCATTCCTTACCGTAACACTAAAGAGAATCTTTTTTCCTAATGAAGATAGTATGTGATCACTGTCCATACTATTTTGTGTCTTTCTGGATACAGTGCTGGATGTCCGAGCATATGTGCAAATATTAACCTTTGTTGTTTATTGTCAGTTTAAAACATAGTGTATTTGTGGTTTTCACCACACAATGAGTCAATCTGGAGGTGGGTAACTTTGGCGTTTTTTGACGTCATGGTACACTGATTTAGTCCACAGCTCTTTAACCTTGTAGCCACATCATAACATGAGATAGAGAGACTGGATTTAAACTAGAGTAAATTAAAGTTGTTTATTTCAGTTCAGTTTCACAACCTTTGCCTCATTCCTGCTGCTGCCTGCAAGCATAACAAAGATGCAGGAGTTTGTTAACTGCTGATCGCCTGTATTAAAACCACCTTTGGATTCTAGGTCAGCAAGATGATTAGTTCTCTTAACCTTTTATTGACCCAGTGTCATTCACTATCCTTCTTAATAGCATTATAAATTAATATAATTTGGTGTATTTATGAGTGTTTATGATACCTGCTCTGCTTAAAGGTCCAAACACATCACCTCTTCTATGCTGTAATGTTATTGTTAATTCACTTTACTTTTGTGATTTCAGTGTCTGGTAAGGTAGTTAGTTTTTATTTATTTTTACACTGCCAATTTAATTTTTTATGAATTTATTTCATTATTTCATTATTTTTAAATGACTGTAAAGAGTAAAATATATACAACAATGTACCCTTCATTTTAAATATAAAAACATTTTAATTGTTGTAATATTTTACATTATTACTGTTTTACTGTATGTTTTATTTAAATGACTTTAAAAACATTAATATATATTACTGACCACACACATTTGAACAGTAGTGAATTATTAAATTCACTACATATATTTGTATTTATTATAATTGTATAATAACATTTAAATTCTTATGTCACAAAAGATCACAAAGGCCAAGAGTTACAACCACTAACTTTAAATCTGTCACACAGAATTGACTGTGACACACACACACACACACACACACACACACACAAACTCAGCAGTTCGTTCTGGGCAATGGCCAATGACCTGTTTATTTTTTTTATTTTCCAGGGCAAGAAGATCTCTCTGCCCTTTTATTGATTTTTTTTGTACGTTTTTTTGCTAAATAACATGTTTTCTTGTCTATTAAAAGACTTGATCATGATAGGAAATGCTGACAGTGAAAAGCTGACAACATGCAAAAGTGTCGAAAGTGTCTAGACTCAAAAGAGGGGAAGTGAAGCTCCGTGCAAATGAGGACATCATGTTTATGTGGGATCACGCCAAGAGTCAGTGATCTGCAGTTACCTCGGCTCACATCTGATCACTCACAGTCTATGGCGGAGGGGGCTTGTGTCTTTTGTCAGTTAACTGCAGTCTTTGTTGCACCTTTCTTGACAAAGTCTTGCTAGATTTCCTTCTCATGCATGCATGATTTCCCACCTCTTTTTCTTTCAATTTCATATACTTAGTCAATGGCCCATAGACTTTCATGTAATGTGAAAAGAGAAGGCTTCATCAGCATGTCTAGTCAGTGACATGCTGTGCCATCTCAGGTTCTTTGTTTGATCTTTAAAACAAAAGGTGTGTGTCAGAGCAAGTAATTCTTAGTTTAAGAACACTGAATTTGTAAAAAATTTGGTTTTGCTTGCCAGTGACAGGAAATTTTACCTCCTCAAAACAAAAACTACGCATAAACTGACATTTAATTGTATAAACTTGAAATAAATAAANATGACAGGAAATTTTAGCTCCTCAAAACAAAAACTACACATAAACTGACATTTAATTGTATAAACTTGAAATAAATAAA
>SCHK01226408.1:0-11514 GCA_004124795.1 Poropuntius huangchuchieni
AAAATGCCATAATATATATAATTTATATATATAGATTATTTTAAAAAAAAGAATTTTTTTTTTTTTTTTTTTTCTCCAAATGTTTAGTACTGCTGTAGTTAACACTACTGTTGAAAGGTTTGGAGCCAGTAAGATTTTTTAAAAATGACATTAATATTGTTATTCAGCCAATATGCGTTACATGTTTCATTAAAAATATTTTTTTTAATAATTTTAAGTCCTTTTAAGGTTGCTGTTCATTAAAGAATCCTGAAAAAAAAAATGATCATGGTTTTCATAAAAATATAAAGCAGCACAACTGTTTTCAACTTTGATTATAATAAGAAATGTTTTTGAGCACCAAAACAGAATATATGAATGATTTCTGAAGGATCATGTGACAATTTATCCATGAAAATGGATAAATTACATTTTAAAATGTGATAAAATAGAAAAGTTATTTTAAAATGGGAAAAAAAAATATGCAGGCCACATACTTTTGAACAGTAGTGTACATTGGAAGTAGGTTTTTTGTTCGTTTGCTTGTTTTACTGGGAACATTTAATCTTTTTGTTTTGCGTCATATTGTAAAAAGTTGTGTTTACTGTGAAATCAGTTTTTATGCTTTTGTATTGTGATTTCTGCTACTAAATGATCATTTTTTTAATATTATGTTTGTCTCCAGACAGTTATTTTAAAGACGTCATTCATTCAAAGTGAGAGTTTTGTAGCATTTAGTGTTTGTGTCAGTGTTGATGCCATTTTCTACTCTTTTCAGACATTGATGAAATTCACTTTTAGCAGATACATGTTCAAATTTACAGCCTTTCTCTTCAAGGAAAACGAGCCAAAAATATTAACCACTCTTCCTGCACTTCACTGATTTTAGTCCAGAAACTTTCCCTCACCATTCCACCAATCACGGTTCAATGCTGTGACGTACTGTAACTCAAGCCTACTGGAAAGCACTAATATCAAGAAGGCCCGTTTTTTACTGTATGAATGTGTGAAGGAAATCATACAATATAAGCACCAGCCTTGAGGAATCTCCAAATAGCAAACTCTTGTGTACTTGCAATGTACCAGCATTATTGTACAAGTACTGGAGACAACTAATAATAATTACACATATACATGTTTCAGCAAACACTCTTGTATTTTAAATTGTCTTGTGTACTTGCATATCTGTAATGAATGAGAAGCCACAGTAATATACCATGGACAATGCTCTGGATCGGTTTAATCATTGGCTGTGATTTCAAGTGTACTCCATGCAGAGTAAATGTGCTGAGGTTGCTTGTAGAAATATGTATGACAGGTGTTTTCCTACCCACACTGTTTAGCAATTCATTTAGTTCTTGTAAGTTGCAGTAACACGTCGAGTCCTTAATTTATTTGTGGGATATTATGTGTTTTATTAATGTCTTTTACATTATACATAAGGGAGTTGTACTGATTTAACTGCAAAGACTCAGTTCTCTCTCACATTGTCTCTCATAGATCCCAGTTGACTGTTCCAGTGCCAATTATTGTGTCTTGAGGATTTTGCGTCATTGAATGATTTGTATTAGAAAGCACTGAATCTTTGTGAGGTCTAGACCTTAACTGGTATTTTTGAATAGTAAATGCCTAGATTTCTATATCAGGTTTGCTTTGTACTGTATCATTTTCATCAGGAGTGTTCACCTGCGATGTTGCTTGCTGTGGTATTATTTGCGCTGTCTGTAACATATTTTTGTCTTTATGAAACTTGTTCAATGATTTTCTCTAAGATGAAATGGTGGTCCAAAAATGATTTAATAAACGTAATATACAATTTGACCAACAGGTCTTGAATTTTTATTTATTTTTTTTTAATATGGATATATTGAGAGCTCAACTTGACTCACATTAATATAGTTTATGTTTGCTCACACCAGAGTCGAATAATAAATGCTTTGTAGCAAAAATGCCTTACAAATGGAAGATAAAGGGGCAAAAATTGATTACGACAATCGATTATGGCTGTCGCAATTAAAATAAAATGTGAAAATTAATGTAAAAAGTCTATTCACAGAATTACATTTTACTTCACTCTCACTGCATCAGATTGCTTTTTACGCTTTGAATATCACACACGTTTCCATTTAGGAATGCAATGGCCAATCGCAGACACTTAGATTAGTCAGCATTGTTGTTGAATGTGCACGCTCACTGATTGAATTCCCTCATCATCCCCTACACAGCGCAGATTCAGTGTAAATAAAACATTCATTTCATAGCTTCAGTGATTATAACTGGAGTTTTTGCTATATTTTTACTAGACTAGACTAATGTCATTGACCGACCTGTTTGTGAAGCCAGAGCCAGAATATATGACAATCCGTTTCCCAAAAACGCAGGCACAAAACATTTTTTCAACATTAATAATCATTATTACAGTATCAAGAGCAATTGTCGGGGATATTGATTTTTGTCATAATACTGCAGCCCTAGCTCCTGTGTTTCAATGTAGTCAGTTGTTATTGGCAACAGTTTAAAGAATTTTGATTGATTGAAGCAATTGGTTAAATTTACTATTAAGGTGGTGATAAAAATTGGCCTTGTAAATCTAAAAAAATCCCTGAAAATCAATTCCAGGGGAAAAAAAGGTTGATTTCTGACCCGAGATCACACTGAAGTTTAATTTTTTCGAACGTTGCTGAAGTTGCTTCACCTTATAATTTGTACATAGGATGCTGTACGTGATGCAACAGACATTTGTTTGAACATTGCTTCATTCGTCTCTTCAAATGGCCTCCGATGAACTCTCTAAAGCTCTAGTCAGTGTCTGTCTGTAAAGGGTTAAATCACGGATCTGGTCTGACACACAGTTAAGCAAATGGATGAGTTTAGCATCCTAAAGGTGCTTGTTTGTTTGAGAAAATGTTGTTTTCTTTGCAAAAATGATTTGGGATAATCAGTAATAGTAATGCTGATGCTGATCCAACAGATCATTGCACAAATAAAATGAACATTATATAATGCTGACAGCACAACTTTTTTTTTGATAACTCAGAGGTGAAAACTAGTGACATTAGCTGTACTTTGCATACAGTTTAACATACTGTATACTGTGTCTAAAATCACCTCCACATAGGGTTTTCCCCTCTTATTCTTCTGTATTTTGTCATAGATTCTCTTGCAAACATGCAAACATTTCATTTTATTCAGCCAGCAGCATCTCTTGTATCCCTGCGAGGGTTGATCCAAATTCTGTCTAAAATGGCTTACATAATATGTAACAATCATAAGGAACCTCGTGCCTTTAAGACATCCATATTTGGCTTGTATACAATGTTGTGCATTGTTGCTTTCTCCTATTTGTTGTGCCCAGAGGGGGCAGACATGACCCCATTCCCATTCCAAAGCATTTTTATCACTAACCCTTTCGGACTTCGTATCAGTCTTACTAAGACAGACAGACAGACAGACATATAGATAGATAGATAGATTGATAGATTGATAGATTGATAAATAAATATATTTATAGATACACAAAAACATTCCTTACTGAACTCCTCACATTTTTGTTTATGTAAATGCATATTGTAGTAAATTTTATGTAAATGCATAGTATTGTACTTATACAGAAGTACATTTTATCATAAATTCACATTTGTGCACATTTGATGTTAGCATATTTGAGCGGGCTTAAACAGTGAAAAACAGGAATTGTCCAACAAACGTACAAAATGCAAAATAATGGTTTTAAGGTTTCATGGTGATGGGCATTTTTGTCATTACAGGGCAAGTAGGCTATAAAATGAAGACTGACGGCCACTGAACACAATGAACTTTCAGTGTGTACAGTAAAAAGCACTGTACAAATAATTTGAAATAAACTAAAAACAAAAGTGTATGGGTTGCAGATCCAGCTGTGTGCTTTGAATTAATTTATATGAAACATTTTTCCAGAAATTTCGACATGATTCCTTGTTTCATCATCAACAAGCAGCACAGATCCTTTTTATCTTTTCTTTTTGTTGCATCTAAATGTAAATCAGCCAAGTTTAACTTACATGGCCAATCTATGAAGCAACTCCTATTTGCTAAATGTTTTAGAAATACTGATGAAATTGGCCTTGGAAATCAGCGATGCTGACTCTGCAAAAATATGCAGCAGCTCTTTATATACAATCCAGTACACTTCTCTGGTACTATAGTGTTTAGAAAACACAAATCATCTGCATAAATTCAAACAAAATGTAAGGAACATTTAGCACAGAGCCACCTTTCACATGTTAACCTATGTTTTTTTCTCATCCGATCATGTTGCAGGCTGCAGGCTCGGGATTGGGCACACCTCTAAATGATCCCTTTTTCTATTGGCTGGACGCTTTAGCCGGAACGGCTGTCTGACTTGTGATTGGTTCGCTTTTCCGTCTGTCCATGTTGCTTTCTCTCGTGCTGCGGTCTCGGCTGATGTGAGACCAGCTTTAGGAGCCAATGGAATAAAAGACATGCTAATTGCGGCGCAGTCAGATATTCTTCCGCCAAAGCCTGACAGTAATGCTTTATCCAAGACCCTTTAAATGGCAGTGTTCTAGAGCATTATAAAGTATTATACAGTATTCTACGTAAACAAGAATCTATGTAACACTTTTAGAGGTCCTTCAATGTTACTTTTAATTGTTCTGAATCTTATAATAGGAACTATGCGTATTTCTTATCCTTATATGTTTCGTTAAATATAGTGTAATCACAATAAATGTAGTCTGAAATTCAAAATAACTGTTCCAAACTAAGACTGAAACTTTATCACCTTTATTAATTGGTATCACTAATCGTTTTAGTTTATAAATAGATAACTGATGCCCCATCCGAGAAACAAATCGTTCTTTAGAGTCGATTCTTTTCAATCAAATGATGAATCGGTTCACAACAACCGTTCTGAAAGATTCGTTCGCTGACTCACTGAACCGATAACAGATCTTCCTGAACAGATTCGACTCATATTGGGTCGAGAACCGTCGAATGAGCTTAAAAGCCCTGACCCTGGACCACAAAACCAGTCTTAAGTAGCACGGGTATATTTGTAGCAATAGCCAAAAATACAATGCATGGGTCCAAATTATGGATTTTTCTTTTATGCATAAAAATCATTAGGATAAAAAGTAAAGATCATGTACATTTTTGATGAGTAATATATTGCTAACATCTTTATTTTGGCGATTTTCTTATTATTTTTCTTATTTTATTTTTTATTTTTGCACCCTCCGATTCCAAGTTGTCAAATATATATCGTTTGAACGTACCAAAAAGAAACGTTTTGAGTATTCTGTTTATGCTTTTACGATTTAAGTATATTATGTACGAGAATAATTTATGCAATAAAGAGAACTGGGTCAAATTGTATTACAAACAAACCTTATTGCCCTTTAAAGTTTTTTTAAAAATCATTTCGAAAAATCGAATTATGTGCTTATATAAATATAGGTTTATTTAAACGTTTAAGAGAATGTCACTCGGACGTGTCACGGGCGAAGACATGACGTTATGATGATGATTAATAATGTCCTTCTCAGAAATGAACTCTTCAGAAGAACCGATTGGCAGAAATGAAGTCGGATTTCCCTTTCATTGCTAACGTTATCTCTTAGATAAAATAGATAGACCGTCCACCATGAATGTGCAAGCCAACAAATGCAAACCCTGGTCCATTAATTTCTAAAAAAAATCTATATGTGTATTAAATAAAAACTCCTTCCGAATTTCTGAATCATAAACATAAATTTGTGTAAAAACCTGGCACTACATAAAAAGCGGAAGAACATATGGAGGTTGGCAGGGTGGTGTGCGGTTGCGTGGTGGGCGGGGCTTCCGGCGCTGCTGGTTGATTATGTGCGGCTGACGCTCGGAAGTGATCCATGTGTCTGAGCTGCACCAATACACACTCGGATCGGCCCGTTTAACTCCCGTAGTGCGTTTCTTGCAGTCTTCATAGGTTATTCACGATATACCGGTGCGTGTCATCCGATCATGTCTAAAGACACGGAGGCCAAGAGCGAGGAGATTATGGAGTCGAAGGTACTCTGGTACCCGGACTCTAAACGAAACACACAAATGGACCGATTCCGGAGTCAAGTGAACAGGGACTTCGGGGTGAATCTGGGTGAGTACAGCCAGCCTGGGCTAGAATGGATGCAGATTAGTATGTCAGCTAACAACACACCCCTATTCCACAGAAAAACAAAACATAGTACTATGCTGTGGTGTTAATCCCATTAATAGCTCATCGTCATGGCTTATGTCATGGCCACATTTGAGCAAAAACAGTTACTCTAACTATGCTTTCAGTGCCAGATTTGGCCCACTAAAATTTCTCCAGGATCCATTTTTAATTTAACTCCTTCAGTTGCATAGAAAGGGATGTCTGGCCACATATTTCCATTCATTCGTGAATACTACATTCCAATGCACGTATACACGCTATGAGTAGTTAAACCAGAATTTCAAATCAGACTGACAGTACATAGAGTGAATTGAGACTGGCCGTCATATCAGGCAGTAAATATTTCCATACAGTTTCATCATCTACGTGCACCTCAGCAGGCGTGACATCAGTTTCATTTATGACAAACTGCTTTAGCAAACTAGTAGGCTAGTTGTTTGTAGGTTGCTAGTATTTAATATTTAGTAAGTAATTGAATAGTGCTTGTTACAATGTTCAGTTTCACAATTTACTATTCATAAGATACAGTACATATTAATGATTTATGAAATACTAGTACTTATTCATTTTGCTACTAGTACCCTAATAGCTATATCTAATATATATAATCTCACTAGTTTGTAGTTACATGAAAAATCGTAATAGTAAGAGTAAAACTGTTTCAGGAACAAATGGATTACACACCATTGATAAGGACTATGTATCTATTTGATTAATACTAGGAAATCTGTAACTGACACAAGTAAATGTAAAAAAAAGACTTAACTGAATGGTTGACCACTTATCTGAATATTGCATGTAATGATTTAAAGGGGACATGTCTATACTTCAGTCAGATTATTTTCAAAAGTTAATTCTTAAGTTATTATATTTGTCCACCTTTTTGTATTAGGTAGGTATAAATTAATACTAGAAAAACAGAACTGATGCAGTACATATTTGAATTGTTGCAAAAAAACAACAAAAAAGAACTAGGGGGTCAAACCAAATGTACTAAAAGTCTATTAAGTTTACAGTACTGATTTGTAGTATTGTATCATTGCTAAACAAAATGAAATAATCCATGCATTTTATCTTATGGTGCTTTCAATAATTTCTCTTTTATTTTGAAGCTAATTATAATGACCTGTATCAGTGGTCCGTGGACAGTTACCCAGAGTTCTGGGCACAGGTTTGGAAATTCTGTGGCATCACTTCTTCAAAGATGTATGAGGAGGTAAGTTTTTTTCCCCCCATGTTTTTGTCCTCCTTTATATATTAATAAACTTTTTTCACATTTAAATCTATAGGCATTTACAGGGTTTTTGTTTGTCATTTCCTGTTGTGTAGTGAGTGCCACCCAGGTTCACATTGCCACAAAATGATGTCACCGTGACAATTAATAATTAGTGTGGACTTCAACTGAGAAATCTGATGATGTAGTAGTTGTCACGTTGTGATTGGTTTTCAGTCTTCTTTCTGTGGAGGTATACGTGCAACAGGTGACAGAGATGATGGACAAACTCATTAGTCACACATGAATCGTGTAACTAGTAAACACTTATGAATTTATTACCATTTAGAACTACTGTCTGAACTACTGCTGGGAATATTTAATGCTCTTATCATATCTCTGGTCGTGAGGGTGTGTTGGGGCTTTTCCGTCTAAGACAGCTGTAGTTTTACTTAAGGAGTGTCATATGGTAAAACGTAATAAAACAACACAATCCGCAGTCTGTTTATGGCTTTTTATCTATGTGTATCCATCTCAGACTGTGTTACTGCATGCTCCGTCTTGATTATTTGCTGACTCAAAGATTATTTTATTATTCAGTTTTATGACAACATTGATTGCAGTATGTTTGTGTAGTTAAACTAACTAATAATTGGGAAGGGTGTTTGTTCATATCAAAGTAGAATGTCTTCTTTCAAACCAGCTGATGTGTGACTTCGCTCACTCTCTGTTTCAGGTGGTTGATGTGTCTAAAAGGATATCCGATGTACCTGAGTGGTTTAAAGGCAGCAGACTGAATTATGCAGAGAACCTGCTCAAACACAAAGACCAAGACAAAGTGGCTCTCTATGCTGCAAGTAAGTCACAGCCAATCTCGGAACTACCCAAATTTATTACATCAGCATTCAGAGTTTTGTGTGAACTATTACTGAGCATGTCCCTAGACTGTGCTAGTTTCATGCACTCTAAATAAAATAATTTAATCTCAAATCAATATTTCATATCCATTTGTTGCTCTGTAAGTAGCTGAATAATAGGCAGGTTAAGATGGCCACTATTGCAAAATGCACCCTTTCTGGTTGATCCTGATCCTTCTTGCTGGTTTTATTTTGTGATAAAAAGCTGCCTGACTGCGTATTGTCCCTAGTGAATATAATGAGAAAAATCTGATATTTTATGTTTCATTATGCAGAGTGTCTTATGTAGTAATGGGGTATTTGTCTATGAATTTTCAGCTTTGCGTTATTTGCAGCTTTGAGCATTATGCTCAATTTCATTGAATGACCTACACGTCACTTATGCAGTCATGACATAATCATAATCAGCAGCAGAACTGAATTCAGTGGCAGTCATCCAGGTCATATAAAAACAGATAACGGTGGTTCACTCAACACTCCCAAACTGCACTTTCAAGCACTTTCAAGCAACTTTATTATTTATCTAAGAATGGCATCAACTACATTCAAAACCCTGGTTGCTGTTACATCTTTTTTTTTTTTTTTTGTTTGTTAAACATTTCATTACACATTTTATTACCGATATGTCTTTATGAGCAGATGTCTCCAGGACCAAACGTCTCCAGATTCAAAACAAGATTCTGTTTGTCTGCTGATCTCCTTGAGCCTTTGTCAATCTGACCTTATACACAAATGGCTCCTTCAAAATTGCAACAGCGCTGTGTGCATATGTGTTTTATCTGTATAGATAGAATCTGTCACTGCAGTCTTCTGGCTAATGCAACACTAACTGAATTATGCTGTCTGTAATTTGATTTGTGGGTTTAGGGTCTGTGTAGGGGCGGGATGCACGTAGCTGTGCTTTTATTTTGTGATGGATGTCCTGATGCGGTCCTGGAAAGAGCGGATGTAATTACCAAAGTGGCATCTATCAGATATGTACCTGCGTCATTGGCTTGTGTCTTCGTGAAACAGGGAGGCTCATTTACCTGAAAAAGTAGATTACATAGGACTCTGGAGCGCAAATTAAATTTAACACTTCATTTGCTGATTATGTGCAGTAATGAAAAACATTACCCGAGCTGACTGCAATATCTCTGCTGCACCACAGTCACAGATGGCAAAGAATTCTCTTGTTGCTCATTAAAGTTTGTGTGTTGATATGCACTGATAATGTAAGCCTAAGGTAGATTTAATTATAATAGAGACAATTTTATATACAGGACTGTTTGAAAGTTTTGGGGTCAGTAAGATTTTTATGTATTTTTTTAGAATGCAAGGATGCATTAAATTGATCAAAAGTGTCAGTCACATTAATCATCATTCATAATATTTTCAATAAATACTGTTCTTTTGAAATTTCGATTCATAAAAAAAAATGCACTTTATTTTAAGGTCCAATTCTCGCCATTAAATACGAATTTTGCCTCAAACTCCTAATTTTCTGCTTATTAATAGTTAGTAAATTATTAAAGTTTTGGTATTGGGTAGGATTAGGGATGTACAATATGGTCCTGCAGAATATTACATATAGTACGGTACTAATAAACAGCCAATATGTTAATAGGCATGCAAATAAGCAACTAGTTAATAGTGAAAATTGGTCCCTATACTGAAGTGTTACCAACAAAAATGAAAAATAATATAAATTTTCATCTTCAGTTTGATTTTGAAATATATTCAAAGAAAAATTAGTTATTTCAAAATGTTATAATATTTTTCAGTTTTATTTATTTATTTATTTATTTTTAAAATAATTCAGCCTTTGTGAGAAAGAGATTTCTTGCAAAATATTTTAAAATCCCAAATTTTGAATGCTAGTAATGCTAGCTTTATTACGATTGTTATTATTAAGAAAATGTAACTAAAAATAGGCCTACCTTTAAACAATATTATTTTATTTTAAAGTGTTTTTATTATTATTATTTTCTGACCTATCTGTTGAGCAAATTTGAGATTTATTTATTTTTTTTTTTTTGTTAAGGTGAGGCAAACGAGGAGATCGTCAAGGTGACTTTCAGAGAGCTGAGGCGTGATGTCTCTCTCTTTGCTGCTGCCATGAGGAAGATGGGCATCAAAACTGGAGACAGGGTCGTAGGTGAGCATCGCCTCTCTTTTTCTTTCACTTTGTCTGTCTCTTATTATTTGTGTTGCGTTTCTCACTCATCCATTTGACACCCAGTTGACAGTAGTGGAATGAGGAAATATAAGTCACTACTGAACTGAATACTAGAAAATCTAACACACTGTTTTATATTACATCTAGCCTAGGCACTCTAACCTGTTTTTCCTGCCCTCTTACTTGCTTTTGCATTCTGTCCTTGTTTGAGTGTCCCAACTCTTAGAGCCAGTTGCTCTTGATATCACAAACTCCCCTATTCTGTCTCACTTCTGGGGTTCAGCCAGAGCCATTCATGGCTGTGGATGGAGAATAAGAGGGGTGCAGTCATACCGTGGCGGGGGTAATTAGTTCTTTCAAGCAGTGCAGATTTAAAACTTCAGTGCATTCAGCCCAGCTGAAGCCTGGGTTGGTTAGAAGCTTCAGACGCTTGATATATCTCCACCCTGTACTATGGTAGCATGTGTGAGTAATGGTGATGTGAGAGGGAGAAAAAAGTGTGTGTAATCGCTGACGTCATTCTGCGGCCACTGGGTTCGTTATCTGCAGTACTGATCATCTCTGTATTGTAATGGCTGTAAATGGGAGGAGACCATTTCAATGGCATACACACATAGATTTATTCATGCAAGTCGAGGGGAGCAAGCAAAATGGAATAGAGATTTATACAGTTATACTCTATTAAGACACTTAGGATAGTTTTAAGAATATCTTAATGGTTCAGATTCTTCTTTGGGGACAGATTTGAAAAATATTCCCGGAATATCTTTTTTTTTTTTTTTTTTTTTTCTCACTTATGGTCTACCAGTTAAAATGAGTAAATTTAATACACACAATTTTTTATAAGTATAACCTTTGAATGAATAATATAATTCTAAATTATTTTGTTTATTTTTTAAAAAATATTCTATTAGAATATAAAAAAAAATACAAATTATTATTATTATTTTTATATTTTACAACTATGTTTAATTTAAAAATGAAATAAAAATTGATTTATTTAATATTTAAAAAATAAAATAAATGCAAGAACCATTTTCTTAGATTATGTGTA
>SCHK01226419.1:981-14522 GCA_004124795.1 Poropuntius huangchuchieni
TAGATATAAAAAGATGTATAATTTGTTGAGAGACCGAGCAAGAGAGAGAATGAGAGACAGAAAGACAGACTAATAAACAGACAGACAGACAGACAGACATATAGACAGATAGATAGATAGATAGATAGATGGATAGATAGATAGATAGATAGATCATGCCTTACGTGTACTGCAGCTTTTCTAATTCAAGCGGAACTATTAAATATTTGTGTTTTTCTGCCATAGCTGAGCACACAGAACCCAATCCAGCCAAATAAAGTTCAGCACATTTGTCCATGCACACACCCGAGACATAATGGTCAACATGACAATCTATAGCATGTGTGGACACACAAAGATATACTTGGCCACATAATGCTCATCTGCATCAAAACATAATCTGAAATATCCCTTCACACTCTTCTTTTCACTCACAAACATAATGCTTTATGCCATGCGCCTGACTGAAACATGCTAACAACATGACTGTCATTGGCAGCAGGTTTTCCTGTTTGAAATCCATGCGTCAAGAAATACGAGACAGCGAAAGCTTCCCATGTCCACAGGACCAGAAATACAGAGATAAGACACAGGCAGACGCACACACACACACACTCACGCACACACACACATACAGGGACACAGGGCTGCATAAGTGGACAGGAAAAAGGTATAGCGAGAGAAAGGTACAGCGACGAACAGAATATACAAAGGGAAAACAGGAAGAGAGGGTGAATAACAAGAAGGATGGCATGAAATAGAGTTCAATGTGACATCAAGACATAAAGAGAGACGCAGACTCCTAAAACAGACAAAATAAGAGAGAAAGAGAACGAGGGAGAGCATGGAGAAGAGGCAGAAAGCCAGAGACGGTACATACACTGAGGTTACTTCCTCGCGGCCTGTGTCTCCGTCGCTGTTGAACAGCAGACAGACGGTGCGCAGAACAGGACACACGCATGAGACCACGGGACGATACACACAGAGCACAGCAGAGAAAAGTGTGTGAGGAAAAAAGAGAGGGGGAAGATAAATGAAGTAAAGAGGAAATGGAACAAAGAAAAAGGAAGGAAGAAAGGAAAAGGTGAGATGGAAATCAAGGGGCACAGACATATGACATGAAAATGGTGACAAATTCAATGTGCAAAATGACAGAATGGGTAGGAAAGATCACAGGGTTGAGAAATCGTCAAAACAAGAAGAAAGGGATCAATGGAGTAAGAAATGAAAAGACGTGCCATGGGAAATCCATGAAGATGGAGAGAGACCAAAACAAAGGAAGCAAAAAACAAAATGGAGAAAGAAAGAGAGAAAAAGTAAAACCACAAAATGACAAAGAAAAAAAGAGGACATGAATGCCAATCAAAGGAAAAGGGAAATAGGAAACCGGAAACCGAAAGAAGGAAGGAGGAAAAAAGGGAAAGGAAACCATGAGACATTATGGGTAAAAAAGGAAGTCCATTAAAAGGAAGAAAAACAAGACCAAAAACAAAGAAATGCAGAAAAAGAAATAAGGACAAGAAAGGAGAGAACAACAAGAAGTAAAATGGAAAATGAAGCAAAGAAGAAATGGATGAGAATGGAAGGAAGGAAAAAGGAAACAGAAAACCACAAGACATTATGGGTTAAAACGGAGACAGAAAAACAAGATTAAAGGAGAGATTAAAAGCAAAGTAGAGAAGAGAAAGAGAGATAAAAATAGTGATCCCCATTTTAATTTATAGAGAGAGCACAGACACACACAGGCATTGACAGGAAGGGGTTGGGGGGAGGAGGAGGAAAAGGAAAGAGAAAAAAGACAAAAATTGAGCGAGTGTAGAGGAAGATAGGAAGCACACTAACACACTTACCGCAGCAGAACGCACACTCTGTGGGGCAGAGCAGTGTTAGACAAGAGTGAGTCACAAGAACAACAACCACATCTACGTTACAGCTTTACACGACACGCACAAGCACAGACTTTGGATCCTCACACTTCCTGGTGTGTACTGTACACACCACACTTCCAACACACAAGTGAACATATAGTGATTCTAGTAGATTGTTACTAGTTTATGAGGTTTCTATGTTTAGCTCACCTTCACACCCCTCAAAACAAAGACACACGACTTCCTCACACTTGTCTTATACACACTTGGACAAATTGATAAATCCAGACACATCTCCAGAGGAGAGTCAACCAAGAGATCATGGGGGTTATGTCAGGGTGAGAAATGGTGTGTGTGTGTGTGTGTGTACACATTTATGCATAAATGCATAATAGCGTAATTGCTTCTGTGTGATGTGTTGTGGGTGTATGTTTGTGGAATCAAATGTTTTGAGCATGTTACTGCCTCCAGAGGTTGATTTGTGGTAGTGTTTCAAAAGAATCTGGTGAAGTATATCAATATACATTGCTACATTTGGTAATTATGCACAGGCTGTTTTCTGTTACTTCTGACACTACCTCAAATCCAGCTCTGGCAGCGGCACACTCCAGACACACCAAGGTTTTCCTGAAATTGAGCTAGGGTGTTATGATGATGCATAGAATCAACTCTCTCTCTCTCTTTCTCTCTCACACACACTCACACAGCCATGCATGTAAGTGAAGGTCAAGGTGGGGAGCCACTTATCCATGTGCTCTTTGACTTTTGACAAAGACATGCTAGCATTTATTGGCTTGTTAGCATGACAGCACACCAAACTTTTGAAGTTTGGTTCCCCCAACTGAAGCTGTCAAAGGCTGTTAGCTGGATAACTGACTGAGGACGGATATTGGGAATGGATAACAGATAAAAAGGTGGAAAGACGAAATGGGTGAATGGATGGTTGAAAGGATGAAGGTGCTCACTTGGTTGTCTGCTGAGAGGCGTGGCATGGAGATGGTCCGCCCATGCCCTTCCATTGGGTGATAGGGCTCAGTGTCCGAGTAACCGTCCCCAACAGGCCCAATCTCTCTCATTTCTACCGTCTGCAAAACAGAGCAACAGCATGTGGGCCGGGCTGATGCCTGCTTCACCGGCCTACAGCTCTATCGGGTGTGATAAACCAGTAGAGGGCAATGTTTTGCGCAAAAGTGCAGCTGAACTAAAGATTAGATTAACTAGAGCTAGTCATTAGCCATTCCAAACTATGCATATCACTAACAGAATAAATGAAAGAACAGGTGCACACTAGTCTCTGACTATCAGCCAACATCACAGCTTGTTCAGGCCAAAAAATGATAGAAGACAGGAAGGGGCTGTCTGACTGATATACAGATTATATAAACTAAAACAAACAAGCTAATGTTTGGCTTTTGTATATAATGTTTAAAGATGAGTAAATCTGAACATTTACGTCACATTACATTTACTGCTAATCATCCCAAATAAAATGCAGGGGCCATATTTAAGCTACTTAAAATTCAGGTTTGTTTACTTGTAATATGTAAAATAAAAAAATAAAATAAAATAAAATAAAAATAAAATAGCTTGTTGTTCTGGTCTATATAACAATTTAAATAATTTAATTTAACAACCAATAAAAAATAAAATAAAAAATCAATGCTTGCTTTTTGTATATAATGTTTAAAGATGAGGAAATCTGAAAATTTATGTCACAATTACATTACATTTACTACTAATAATCCCAAATAAAATGTAGAAGCCATATTTAAGCTACTTCAAATTCAGGTTTGTATACTGGTGATATGTTTGTAAAAATAATAAAATACATTTATATAACTATTTAAATCATTTCATTAATTTAACAACCTATTTTGCATACATATACAATGTGATTAGAGCCAATAATAAAAAAAAAAGATTGACTGATTTCAGATTTGGTCTAGAAAAAGGTCAAACAAATTAAAGATTAAGATTCATATTACAAATTAATAATACAAATGTTTTACCATAACTTATTTTGCATACATATCCAAATTGCTGAGAGGAGTTTTTTTCAGGTTTCAAGCTACTTAAAATTCAGGTGTGTTTACTTGTGATATATTTATAACAAAAAAACAAAAAAAAAAACTGTTGTTCTGCTTTATATATATTAGATCTGTCTTCACCAATCCAAATTCCCAAATGAAATGATTCCAGATGAACTCCTACAAAAAAGTCTAAAAATCTTTCAATTATGCAATTTTTATGTGTACTTTAAGGTTTTGGCTTTGTAAATAATGGAAAATGTAATATTACAAATTTAGCAGAAATGTTTTGCATACACATCCAAAGGTATGAGAGGAAATAAAACACACAGTACTGGTTGGATCAGCTCTTGTTTGGTCTCTTGTAGGCTGAGATTAGGTGCACACTGACCCTGTCTTGATTGCCCACTACTGGTTTAAGTACTTTCCAACATGCTCATTATGCCTAAATCTGTTTATTCAGCATCTCCTTTGCTTCATAGTATTAGGATGAGTGACTAGTGCAGGGAAACATCAGGGTCGGATGACAGCTGAGCTGCAGAGAAGAGTCACACTGAAGGAGAGATGAGAGTCTGGAGGGGGTTTGGTACAATCCAGCAGACAGTGAGGAAGCAGGCAAGCAGTGAAACACCCCCGCAGTCTGGCAGAGGTGGAAGGGTCTAAACAAACGGTCTACAATGGGCAGTGAAGTTCATCGGAATGATTCATCAGACAGATAAAGAGGTGAGCTACAGACCGACAGAGACAGAAGAGATAGAACGAGTGATAATATGAATGAGAAGTGTGTCCAAAAGCAGCGAAAAAGGGACGATGGCTGGGAAGACAGTGATTGGCTAAACAGCACACAGTTCTTTCAATATCAAAGGCTGAGAGAAGCTGATATAATCACGGCCGCTTTGACGAATTCCAAGCCAAATTTAAATTCGGATCTAAACCAGACAAAATCGCCTTTCTGATCTGAGGACCTCCGATATTACCTGTGGATTGTGACGGCTATCGTGATGGTCGTCAGGATACGGTCTGTCGGGGTTCCAGTTTTCTGGAACAGACTGCTGGAACATTTCCTGGGCTCGTGACGTCACCCACGACTGGCTCTCGCTCATTCCACCCTCCGGAGGCCTGGACCAGAGAAAGATGTTGGCTGGCTAATTCATTTACTCGCTCACACATGCACTTACACAAAACCAATTTTGTACCTATAAAATGCCCTTTGCAGACAAAAATCGTACAGAAAAAACTATTACAGAAAGAATATAAGTATATATACAGCAGAATTAACACAAAAGCAGATAGACGTATATCGAAGAATCGAAACACAATGTGAGTAGAGCGACAGCTGAGAGACGGGAAAACAAAGAAAGAGCAGAAGTGCGGCCTATAAGGAGAAGAAGAAAGACAACAATTAAAGCAAAGCTAAGCAGTGACAGAGAAGACAAAGAGCACCAGTTGAAACAGGTGAATCTCATAAAACCTCTCAGGTTTAGGTAATATTTTACTCCGAAAATAAAAGGAAAAATAAGAAATGAACATTTAATTGGTACAATTAAATTGTAGAATGTTTATACAGTACTTCATGGCAGTATTTGTTATGCTGTTTGTAATGTACGCTTTTATTGAATTTAGAATGTTTGTATTACACAAAATAAGTTTTTATTAATTTTTTTGTGAAATTTGTATTTCAGTGTTTTACTTACTGCAATAAAACTGTTTATTTTATACAAGTCTTTTTTCACATTAATTCATTTTATTAATGCAATGAACAACATTTTATTATTTCATTTTGCTTTTGGGAAGAAATGTAGACCTGGATATGATTTCATGAGACTCATATTAAGATTTAACTTAAAGCGGTAACACTTTGCAATAAGGTTCATTAGTCAACATTAATTAATGCAGTAACTAATGTTAACTAACGATTAGCCACACATTTGTTACAGTATTTATTAATCTTTGTTCATGCTAATTAATAAAAGTAGAACTGTTCATTGTTAGCTCATGTTAGCTCAGGTCCATTCATTGATATTAACAGATAAAACTTTGGATTTTAATAATGTATTAGTAAATGCTGCAATGAATATGAACTCAGATTAATAAATGCCTTACAAGTATTTTTCATTCACATGATTTGCATAGAAAGACTATTCAGGATGCTACTCACAGGCTGTTGACAGGTTCCTGCGGCAACTCGGGGAGACCGTTCACCCCCTGTCCCCCTTCCTGGTTCGGGGATGGCTCCATGCGCTGAAACATTAATGGCGTTCGGTTCTGTGTGAGATACGAACATGGCCTGCAGCTGGGATCAGACACACTCATGGGATATGGGGTAACACACACAAGCCACCGTGCATTCCACAGGTGGTGGGGTACCAGACAGCAGAGGTCCCCCAGAGGGCATCATGGGAAATGGAGTCCTCCTGTGCCCTCGCCAACCTGAATGGAGTCCTCCATTGGGGCTGTGCTGTCTAGGTAGGTGCCGATGGCTCAAGGCATTTCCATCCAACCCACCGTAAATATGGGTGGTTGTAACAATTTGGGCATGCTACAGTAAAGATCTGAGGTTCATACTTGCAGAACTACATGTTCTGGGTGGGTGAATCTTAAACTATGAACACTAGAAATCTCAGAGACCGTGGTAGCCCAAAGGTTACACCAAGAACCTCCCCTCAACATCCATTAATGAACATATTTGGCTAGACAAACGGTGTCCACACGGAGGGAGAAAAGATTCCATGTTAGTGACAACCTCACCAATCAACAAATGAAGGAAGACGAGACAAAACAGAGAAAATTACACACGACAAAAAAAATAAATAAATAAATAAACAAATAAACAAGAGGTTGGCAGTGGATCCAATATGCCAAAAAGAATGGAAACAAGGAGGAAAGATCAAAAAGAATTAGTTAAAATGCAAACAAGTTGACAGACATAGATATACAGACATCAGAGATGGCTATAGAGAGTGAGACAGCCACAAAAGTGAAGCTGATGTTGAGAGGACGGTGCTGAGGTACAGATGCAGTCAAGTGAAGTACGACAGGTAAAGAGACACACAGGGATTCAGGTGAGGCAAGACACAAACATATATTTAGACCATTCCCTGATGCCGGCAGAGTGTCCACGCTCTTTGTGGTAGGCTTCAAGTATTACTAAATTCAAAATGTAGGCAGAAACTATGGACACTGTGCCTGTACAGGATGGGAATGTTTCTAGGGAAGGGGACAGGAGTGACACTGACAAAAGGCCATGTTGTATCATTCATCATCGCATATACCCTGCAAAACTACTGTGTGTGTTTTTGTTTTCATGCCATAAAAGCACTAAAATATCTACAGGTTTGCATGTACATCTTTTAAATCATAGTGCTCCATGTGGGAAGTGACATACACTACTGTTCAAAAGTTTGGGATCCATAAGATTGAAAAAAAAACATTTATATTGTTACTCAGCAGGAATACATTCAATTATTCGAAAGTGACATCAAAGACATTAAAAAGGCTACAAAAGATTTCTAAAGATTACTCTTCTTTTGAACTTTTTATTCATCAAATAATCCCAAAAAGTTGTATCACAGTTTCCACAAAACTATTTTCAACATAGATGATAATATGAAATGTTTCTCGAACACCAAATCAGCATATTACAGTGATTTCTGAAGGATCACGTGACACCCAAAACTGGAATAATGGCTGCTTTAGCATCACATGAATGAACATCATTTTAAAAATATTGAAATAGAAAGCAGATGTAATAATATTTCACAATACTACTCTTTAACTGCATTTTTGATAAAAAAAAAAAAAAAAAATGCAGCATTTGTGGGCATAAGAGAAATAACAGAAAAAAATCTTACAGAGCCCAAAGTTTTTAACAGCAGTGTACATATCTAATAAGGGATAATTTCATCTTAAAATAGAGTGAAAGAGACATTGGCTGTGTCTGAAACTACAGTCAGCTGCATGCCTAACTCTCTATATATGTATACCATGTATTTTAATGCATATATCTGTATAAAAGCACCAATATGTGAATAAAGTTCACAGACACATCCAATAAATGTGAAGGTAACAAATTTAGAATAGCCGTGTGGACAGGCACAAATAAAATGTGGTGTAACCAGTGTTGATTAGCAAAGCTAGAGAGCAGACTTAGCATTTGTTGATTTGTATGAAGTGGTACCTGCTCCTCACGAAGCGCCTGCAGCTTTTTGGCCTTGCTCTGCCGGTAGTACTCCATGATCATCATGGCAGCGTAGATCTTTCCCACTGTCAGGTCTGTTGCTGCTGAGAGGATGAAAAAGTTACCCTGCACAATTAGACCGGGGTGGAATGGGACCCTGAGCCGAGAGGGGAATGGGAGTTGGAGACAAGACATGCCACAAACACAAAGGTCTAATCTCTCAGATCCAGACAAAACTCAGTCATGACCTCGCAAGAAACCTCAAAAGAATTTGAACCAACAGAAGTTCTTCACAGGCCAGAATGAGTCTTAATCTGGGACTGAGAAACTAGACAACAGGAAAACAACAAATTACAAGACAAATTTCACAAATATAGCTGCCCCAAAATTTTGATTTAGACACTTAATTATGAATGTCATTGCATAGAGGACAAATTACAGCATGAATTTGACTTTTCTTAAGGCATAGTGACATTCAACCAATTTTTGTTAACTTGTTGTAAAATATTTAGCTTTGCTTAAAATAAATGTCACTTGGTGTGCTGCTACCAGATGCAATAACATTAGTGCCCAAATACTGGTGCAACTGTATATACAATAACATAGAAACACACAATACACATTTTACACAATAGACACTAGACAAAGTACAAAACACCACAGAGCTGATAGTCTTTTCACAGTCAGATCCTCATTAATTAAAGAACCTCTTATTTTTCTCAAGGACCGTTAATAGCTTCACATTTGTATGACTGTATTACATTCCTACAGGGACTCAAAAGCCATTTCACTATGAATATATGCCATGAATGAGGCAACAATAACAGAATGCTAGGATTACACTGTTTTGTGAGAAGCTCAAATTTTTCATCAAAACTCAGCAGCGGCATCCAGAGTTTGAATGAGACACAGAACATTTAAATTTGAAAAATTTTGAGCTGCCATAAATGACAAAGAAATCCCTTCACATTAAACACTTGTTAGTACAATTTCATAGTAAAATGGCATGAAACCCCCAGAGATTGACAATAAACCTTAGGAACCACTCTAAAGCATGCCAAAATTTCAAAATTAAAAAGAAAACATGCTAAAGGAAAGCACACAAAAGTATTTTTCATAGATAATAAACACAGATTTAAATACATTCTGGTCATCATATTAAAATGTAAAATCTCTAACATCTGTAAATATGAGGTAATAACTCAGGCTATGCTGTTTTTGAGGCTCTGTGGTCTGGAGGTTAAGCCCAGCTTTGTGCTTTACACATGCTGGAGTGAAAAGACTTCTATAGAGGATCCGTCTATAGCGAGGCACCCCCTGATAACAGGCAATGAAGAAAGAGGGAGAAAAGGAAAGATGTTGAGGAAGGGAGGGTATGTATTTTAGAAGTGGAGTGACAATAAATCATAAATCATATAGTTGTGGAATGACAATAAGCAATAAATCATTTAGTTGTGAAACAGAATGATTTTAAATAGCATTAATATGGTAAAGCATGGTATTACTGAGCTAATTAACAGTGTAAGATGTTGATTTGTCATGTGGGGACAGGCGAAGGGTAAAAGTGAAAGTGTTGCCTGATCAGAGGGTGCTGAGCAGTGTGGGCTGACAGAAGCTGTCCTCTGATGAATCGGTGATCTTTGATTTTTTTTTTATACAAACCCATCTGCAACTTACACTTGTGTGGTGTTACCAGCAGATCCAGGTTCTTCTGAGAGAGATTTGGCCAAATTGCCATCATTTCTTTACGGAGCTCGGCGTCCATCTGGTGTTTGTCTGCGCCTCCTGTAAGCGTATGATGTCAGGGCAGGGTACATAAACACACATACGCATGCACATATGTACAGATAAATATATTTTTATATATAAATATAAAAATATAATCACATTCATTCAGAAGATACAAGAGAGACACACAGACACACAAGAAAGGGTGTTTTGTTTTTCATATGCAGAAAGAAAGAAAGAAAGAAAGAATAGGATCTGTTTTTTTATATATATATTAAATGTAAAAAAAAAAAATTAAAGTTTAAAATAAAATAAAAAAGAAACAAAACCAAACAAAGAAAAAAATAAAAATAAAAGATAGAAAAGAAGAAAAAAAAAGGGATGTTGTTCTGTACCCTTAGCGATTTTGATGTCCAGAGCTGTGCGTATCAAAGCCATCAAAGTGGAGTTGAAATGCACCGTGTTGTCATCTGCAACAGGTAGGTCCATACGTAGCAGTCTCTGTGAAGAGCCAATCAGAGGGGATGAAGGCGGGGCTGTGTAAGTTAAACCTCCAATCAGATGTTTTTGTGGGCTAATAAAAGGCTTGGGGAGCTCAGCAGTTTGTAGCCAAAGAATAAATTACTGGCCACACAAATTGCAGGAGATTAAATTCAGTTAAGGAGATTAAATCAGCCATTTGATTGTAGTTTTGACTGTAGTTTCTCCTGATGCAGTGGTTGCGTACAAATATCCACCATTGCTTTTGGTGATACTCATACAACCACACACAAAGGGAACTGGGAAGACTAAGTAGGCATCTGTGAGAGCAGTTTTCTTAGACTGACAAATAATTGACCAACAATCTGCAGCCTTGTAATGTGTGAATGAACCACTCACACATTTCATAGAACATATACAGTACATACACATCAATTAAGTGACTTAATTGGAGCCCTCACAGATAAGCGGAACAATATCACAAAAGATGAAGTCATCGCTTCATCGTCATCAGTGTTCCTCTGCCTGTGAAAACTGATCTCAGATCAGACAAAAAAATCACTCGCATAATCATGTATTTTTTGGGACTGCCAATTGATTTGATATTCTGCATCTAATTCAGATTTCTACATTATAAAGTGTGCTTATAATTTTTGGAAAGCGCAATCAACTGACCTTGAATCAGCTAGCAAAGGCTGAGGACACAAATTGTCACAAATGTATCACAAAAGGCTACTGCTAAAGAGCTCCCCCTACCTGTTGGAGTTCATATATTTTGGATAAACCAATGAATGAATGGGCACATAAAAAGTTGTTTTTAGATGCCGGTTTCATGCATTGGGCGTACCTTCATGGAACTGGAACACACAAGCACACAACATGGCGTTATTGTGAGTAAGTGAGCATGTGTTTGTGAGCCTGTGTATATTCGTGTGCCCATTTCAGACCAGTCCGTCGTTCCTTGCAGGTGTAGATGCCAACGAGCATGAGCCGCGTTCCAGCGGTGGCCATGCAAAAGCACATGCAATGCAGCACGACCCCTAATCGTTTAGCAATGGTACGACCCGCCCTCCCCACCGGTCCCGGCCAACCTGAACATCAACCCCTACTCCATGCAGCATGCATTGCATGCACCCCCCTCCTCCCTCCCCACCCCTCACAGAACAAGAGCAGTGCAGCCGCGCACAGAGAGTATCATTTCATCTTTCATTGACCACTTGTATTTTTGGGTTTTTAGCATCTTTATCTTTCTTTGGGTGATATCTCACAGGGTTAATTGCATTGCTTTTTTTGTTTTTTTTGGCTTTTTTTTTGATCTCTCGATGCAAAACGGGTGCAGTTTTTTTGAAGGTCAGATAAGGGGTGGCATTCCCTACAGAGTTAAAGAGGAAAAAATGGCTGTGTTGTACACCGAGAGGTGTAGGACTGGATTAGGGGGCAACAGGTATAGAAGTTAGTTCACTTCAGACTGGAAAGCCATGAGATGTGTACCACATATAAAAATAATGAGAAAGGGGGGAGTGGTGTGCTTGGCAATGGATAGAGAGAAAGTCTGAGAGGAGAAAGAGTGAACAAGAAGAATGCTGTTTGTTTGAGATGAGGGGAAACAATAAGAGAGTGAGGAAAGTGAAAGGAAGAGACTGGAGTGAAGAGAGTCTCAGAAAAGCTTTGTGAGGTCGTAATTAATTACATTTCCCAAAATGTCTACCACAGAGGAAATCTGTTCTTTGGATCATAGCTTAGATGCCATTTTCAAGTAAATGCAAACTATATATAGTCTATAAAAGTACAACCAATACATGGTATGGGCAAAAACTCCCCCCTATTTTTTGTAATGTGAACAGCGAAAAAACGAAGAAGAAAAAAACACTTGAAATCTGATGTTTTCCAATCTTGGTCTAAACTGTCAGATGAGCTTTCAGGTCGCTTTTTACCTCAGGAATGTGCACATTTTCTGTATTACTTTCAAGTACACACGTCCTCAAATACACTACTGTTCAAAAGATTTAAAAAATATATTTATATATAATTGTTATTTTATATAGCAAGGACGCAAAAGAGACAGTAAAGACTGATTTGAATAAATAAATCACAGATATAATTAATGATATTTCTGTTCTGTTTCAAATGCATGTTGTTCTTTTGAACTTTTAAGTATAGACTTCTAAAAAATGTTTCCACAAAAATATTAAACAGCATAACTGTTTTTAACATTGATACTAATAAGAATGTGTACTGAGCACCAATATTAGATTGATTTATGAAGGATCATGTGACAAATTAATTTTTGCCAGTTTTAAAAATATTTTAAAACATTTATAATACAGAAAAAAGATAATCTGTAATAATATTTCATTAACATTTTTTTTTACAGTATTTTTGATCAAATGCATGCATCATTTGTAAGCATAAGAGACTTTTGAACGGTAGTGTATATGGCATTACCTACAAGTGAATAATGTGGGAACAAACCTCTGTTTTGGACACAGTATAAGCATGAACATCTAAAAACCTCTGTATTGTAAAAAGGATTATAAAGATATATATTACGGGATATTGATTACAGCCTCCACTTGCAAAATGAGCGACACATGATATTTGGTATTAAAAAAAACAGACAATAAATGGCTTTGTAATCATTCACCTCAAACTAAACATGCCATCTACCCTGACTAAGGTCCATAGCCTTAATATGATGAACGTGACATGTAAAATGGCTGGATGTAACTGTCACACAAGGATGCACTCAGATCCTTACAATTTGCATAATTAAAAAGCATGCTGATTAAAAGTGAAGAAATGCAAGATAGAAGACAGGAAGTGAAAGAGGAGGAGAGCAAGAGAAAGGAATTTATGTGCAGGGATGTAAAGATGTAGTGGCTGTAAATGCAAAACGGAGGAATGTGGGGAAAAGAAGAGATAGAGCAAGAGACAGTAAGACAGAAAGAGAGAGGGGAACGGAAACAGGTCAGAACTGCATTGACAGAATCAAACGAAGGACAGGTGGAAAAGCTTCTCTGTGATTCTAGTGGAATTGCTGAAAAAATCAAAAGGACAAAGTGAGTCTAAAGACTGAACCTACGAAAGTGTCACCTGTCGAAATCATAGAAAATGGATATATGTAGACTTTAAAAATCATCCACTGGAGGGAGAGACACAGAGGACCAAAGGCACACGAGCCTTCCCAGTCCTTCTGTACACGCACACAGACTGTGTCTATATCCTTTATATTTGTATTTAAAGTTAGGTTCTATTTCTGCAATGAACATGGAAAACATACTA
>SCHK01226436.1:337-11350 GCA_004124795.1 Poropuntius huangchuchieni
GTTTGTGTTCACTCAAAGGAGTGTTTTGGAAAAATTAATCGTTGAACGAATTGGGAGTCTTGAGCAAATAAGGTAAATGCGTATTATAAGAAAATGAAAGTGTTTTTTGACCTTGCATGCATGTCAACCTGTTGTTGGGGACTCCCAAAACCAAAATATGAACATTTCATTACCCATCATAGGGGCACTTTAAACTATAGTAAAAATCCATGGTTACCGATGCAATGAGCCATGACCTCAAATCTGTCAGAACCAAAGAAGATCTCAGCCTTTCCGTTCACATGACACACAGTAAAAGGAAAACCAAAGCACTGCAAAAATGGGTGGGGAGAGAGATCACTGTAAGGAATATGCATTACATTTTTACCACAAAGACATTCTGGTTAGAAAGACAGAGTGCACTGACTTGATAGTCCAGTGCTTCTTGTGTGACACTCTTCAGCTTGTCTTTGACTGGCTGAGATTTGGAGAGAGTCAGAATTTCCTCCAACTCATTGGCCGAGAGACCTGCCTTTAATCCTGCCTGTGCAACACAAAACCAGTCTGTTTTAGTATAGTGGTTAACAGTGTTGTGCAAGTTACTTCCAAACTGTAATGCATTATANAATAATAGAAGATAGAATATGTACATGAATTCTAATTAGCAATTTTACAAACCAGGTTAAAAACAGCTAATCTTGGGTATAGGATACCTCAGTGAGTGAGGCAGGCTGGGTAACGTCCTGATCAGTACTCCAGATTCTTTTCCAGAGCTCTCTAGATACCCTTTCCACCAGCACGTCTCCCTCTTTTTCCTTCTCTGCTACAGCTGTCACAAAACGCATTGTATTCAAAGTGCCTGCATGGAAAGATGGACGATAAAAGAGAATAAAAGAGATTGTGACAGAAAGTGTTTAAAAATTTTATCCCTTAAACAAAAATTGCTGTTAACCATATCTATATGACAGAAGAAAATCTGCAAGTATGGCTTGTATTGTGCATCTGGTTATGATTTGAATACCTTTCTCAAACATTGCCTCAAAAACATCTGAAGGTGGATGCAGAGGAACGCCAAAATAGCCAGACACCTGCTCCAGATCTTTGGTCATGTAAAGAAACTTACTTGGGACCACTGCAGGGGGCCGATTGCCTAAAAATAGAAGAAGCTTGATAATATCTTATTTATAAAAGCACACTTTTATAATGCTTTAAGTAATTCGCTGTTGCATGATTATTTCTCCCATGACAGTCTAATATTTGTTACTTTTGACTTATTTCAGTAAACGATGCAACATACCACATTCTTTTGTTATTTTAAAAAAACACATAATGCATTCTGAGACACATTTTCATTAAAGGATCTAGAACTGTTGCTTTTATTTATTTATACACACACACACACACACACACACACCCATTACCTGAGCCATGCATGACTCCCCCTAAATATGCTGGTTTCAATTTAAGCTCGATATTCCAAACATTTCTATAGCGACACAGCACCTTAAAACACAAAATCAGCACATTATATGAGAAAATCTTGAGAAAATTGGATTGCAATTAACTGCGTTAAAGGAGAAAAACAATACGCACTTCAAATGCCAGCCAGGAATACGGAGAAACAATATCATAGAAAAACTCGACCAGTTTTCTTGAATTGGCCATCTGTTAAGAAAATAAGCACTTCCACACAACCGAACTTAAATATGGATCATAATATGGATTATTAAAATAATGTAATTTACATGCACGCGAGCACTTTACCTTTGGCGTCGCTGTCTCACTCTTGTACTTGAGTAGAAAAGAAACCGTGTTAAAGTTCAACGCAGTTAGAACCGGAGATAGAAAACCCCGCTCTCATTCGCTACGACAGACTAGCAACGACTGTTTGAATTCCGTCAGCAACAAAAAAAAGTGTATTTTTTACGGATTATGAACGACATTTAGGAACAACACAAGTTGAAATAATCTTTGTCTCGAAATAGTAATGGACACTGTCAAAACACTGCTTCGTGAAGCTTCGGATTCTTTGTGAATCATTTGTTTCGAACAGTGACTCGGAGTTCATCAAAGTCACGTGACTAAAGTGTCTGTTTTTTTTTAACCAGATCTCTGATCAATTTTATGAACGTGTATAATATAAGGAATTGTTATTGTTATAAGTATCCTATTGGTTTGATTAACCAATCTTATCATGAAACAAACAAAACAAGCCCTAAAAATTAAGGTTAGGGTGAGCCGCATGTAAAGTTTTGAAATTAGTGAAGAAACATGACGAACTCGTAGATTAGACCTTATGAAGCTAATAAGTAAAAGCAATAAAAAAATGTCCGTCTTATTTTTGGTTAAAAATAAATGCAAGGCAGATTTGTTTGCTTTGTACCATGGTTTGTTGTTACTAATAAACGACAAATATTTCTTCAGGAGTGACTGAAAAGCTCAATGCTTTGCTCCTGTTTCAATCAGTGCTCTGCCCCTAGTAGCCACAGTGAAAGTTCCCGTCTGTTGATGGGGTTGCCAGATATTCAGACTGCCGACTGCTTCTTATTTAACCGTTATCTTCCTGAAAATGGGAAAATAAATTACGTTTATTATTATAAACATCATAGTAAAAACTACATTTTTTCTGTTCTTCAAATATATTTTGCAGTCCGAAAATGTAAAAAAAAAAAAAAAACTCTCACATTACACGAGCACTTGTGGCAAATAGGCCTTATATAAAACTATTTTACAAGACCATGACTGTTATATTTTTAATGTTTAGATAAAAACCTCATCGTGTTTCTCCTCTTGCCTTTTTTTCACACTTTCACCATAATTGACGGTTGCGTTTGTTATGAATATCTGGCAACTAGTAAAGCGATCCATGAACATATGCGGTAGTAGGAAGTGAGGAGAGAACACGCCAGTACGGGCGGTTAAAGGGGACTGCAGGATATTTTAATATCCTTCAGAATAAATCGTCTTGATAGCACATCTCCATATATCACTGCTGTAAGTATTGCTCTGGTTATTTTAGAATTATATAAGGTATTATTATTGTCCATTCTCACTGATCCGTTGTCAGTCAGCTTATCTGCAAGGCCAGTCTATTAGATGCATATAAAAAAACCTGACTATTCAAATGTCAGAATTATGAAAAACATAAGATAAATTGATCAGATGTGTTGAGTGACTGGTGCATGGAAGTGAGTGCATAAGCTAGAGACCTGTCATTACAAGTTGGAAACGTTTGGTCCAGTAAAATAATTAATTAAATCTAAGCAAAGATTGAATCGTTTTACGTACATAAGCATTACCTCAACATCTCATTGTTTCATTTTTAGTCATGTCAAAGACAGTCAAAGATGGGATGACTGATTAAATGTTGGCAGTTTTCCAAACTGAATAAAGGGATAGTTTACTCAAAGTTTTTCTTCCTTACTGTGGAAGTCAGTGGAGATCAGCAACCGTTTCGTTAACCACATTCTTCAAAATATATCTTCCGTGTTAAACAGAAGAAATAAACTCAACTGACAGGTGAATAAATGATAACAACTTTTCATTTTTTGGGTGAACTCTTCCTTTAACCCAAGCCACATACAATTTGAATGTTAGATTGATAATGAAATATGATATCTTAAACCAGAGGTTCTCAACTCTTGCCCTCAACCTTTGATCAAGGTTGGAGCTAAACTCTGCAGGAAAGTGGACCTCGGGGACCAGAGTTGAGAACCCCTATCTTAAACAGTGAGACAGTTGTTATACTTTGTTATTGTTGTAAACAGAAAGATGTCACCAGATGAATTAGTCTACCTAGGAATCCTTGCTGCATCAATACCTGTAGGATTCCTCTTCCGCTACCTAAGTAAGTCTGACCATGTTATTCTTCACACTGATGTGTGAAAATAGGGTGAATACAGGTGAAGCTGGTTAATTTGACATTGACATTGTTTTTTTGTTTAAAATGGCTCAGCCTATCACACAGTGTTGTTTTGTGAAAAAAAGTACAGAATATTAAATAAATACTACATATTGAAATATCACTTCAAACACACACAGACCCCACCTAAAAACCCTGTAGATCACAGTTTTTACTGGCAAATCATGTATTATTATAGTAAATGGGTCAAAATGTAAATTTATGTTGGTCAAATAAATATACAAAATTACAATGAATTTATTGGCTTTTCTGATGTACCAGTGATGCCTCATTACTGTATGAATACTTAATGCTGGTTGGAGTAATGAAATAATAATGACAAGGATGATTAAGCTTAAGTGTCCCTGTATTCACCTTAATATAAAGCACAATTAAAGTCAGCATGAAATGAAAATTCACCCTGTTTTAAATGCATGTTCTAAATCTTGCAAATTATTCGTCTATGTACTGTATAAATAAAAAAAAAACATTTTTGAACTTGTAATTTTTAATCAAAATGTCCTAATTGGATCTTCCAGTGATGTACAGTATACATGACTTCTCCAATCATTTACTCCGCTTAAACACCACCCCAAACTAACCACCACCCTGAAGCAAGCTCACATGCATCTTCCTATATTGCTAATTGTAATGCCCACATCTCAAAATCCAATCAAGAAACTGATGCATGGAACAAAGTTCCCGCCATAATTATTATTTTTTTCGATAATTGATTTATTTATTTTCCATTTATTTTCGGATGTGTCATAATGGAGAAGTATTCAGAATCATGACTTCAAACAACAGCCCTTGATCATTTTCCTATGTATTGTTTCCCAGGTCCTCCAGTCAAGCAGGGGGCAGCATTGCTGTTAGGTTTGATCATCTCAATAGCAACCTGTGGGATCCACACTCTACACTCTCTATGTACAGTGTTAGGAACATGGCTGATTATAAAGATCAATTGGCGGTTAGTATGATATGTAGCTGTCAGGACTTTTACATTGGATTTGGTGTGATTTCCCTGTTCGACCTTCGTTTTTTTTTAATGTAGAAGTGCCCCTGCTCTGTCTTTGGGTTGGACGTTTCTGTACCTCCTCTTTTTCCGTCTGGTCACCTGGTTTGGCCTTCCTCAACCAACACCTTTTGCCAATGCCATTCAACTTCTTTTAACTTTAAAGGTACAAGAGAATAAAAATAGACACATTTTCTGTGTTTTAATCGTTTGATATATATTGAATGAGTTTTGTTTTTGAATGTGCAGATGGTCAGTTTAGCCAATGAGATTCAAAGTTATCACTTGGAGAAGAAAAAGGAAGTGAGCTCCTTCACCAAATCCCCAGTGGTGGGAGGACTTTCCCATGAGCCTTCACTTTATGACATTATATCATACAGCTACTGCTATGTGGGCATAATGACAGGTATTTTGCATGCTTTTTTCTGTTGATTTGAATATGTAGGAATGCTTTTGTCTATTCAAATCTTCTGTACTGTTTGTTTTGCATGTATGCTAACATGTCTCTCTCTGTTTCTCTCTGCTACTAGTTCAGTAATGTGTGAGTCCAATTTCTTTTTATAACTGATTGTGTTTGTTATTGCTCCTCTTTTGCCATTATGTGTCCTCCCAAACCGTGGCACATTTCATTCCAATGTTTCATTTGTCTCCATACCTATATTCCATCCTATCTTTGCCCATCTGCTTCATGTCTTCACTGATAACTCTTACCATTCTCTTCTCACGTACCTTCATTTTCCATTCTTTCTCCCACCCACTCTTGCCGGTGTTCTGCAGGTCCCTTCTTCCGTTATCAGACATATGCAGACTGGTTGCAGCAGTCCAATCCTCTGTCATTGCCGGGGAAAGAGCCCTGCCTGCAGAGGCTGAAGATGGTGCCCGTTTATGGAGCTCTCTTCATAGCTGTCAACTCCGTCTTTCCCTTGTTCTATGTCCGCACTGATGAATTCCTGGACCACAACTATTTTTACAGGTTTGTTTTTCTGGATTACAATACCATTCCAAACAGAGTCTAAAAATTAAATGCCAAGGAGATGGTAAAATTAAATCATACATTATCACAATTTGTTATCATATTGAGAGTCATAGTGGTATTATATTTCAGGTTTTTCTACATGGTGGCAATTTTCTTTGTATTCCGGATGCGTTTCTACTCTGCGTGGTGTGGAGCCGAGGCTGGCTGCATCAGTGCAGGTCTAGGCTGTTACCCCCAGGGGGCGCTGTCCAAACCTGGAGGAGGGCCAACGGTGAAATATAGGTAGGGTGTTTAACTTTATTGATAGAGTTATAATGTGCTTTTACAATTTGACTGTAACTTGTAAATCTGATTACTTTAAAGTCCACCTACTGATATATTTATACCAGGAAATAACAGTTATGATCTTTGAAAGGATGCAATAGAACTTTAATTATCCAAGAATGTACCTTTTACAGTAACAGACTTGAAGCAGGATCCAGTAAAACAGTATCAGAGGACAGCAAGGTCACAGTTGTGCAGTTTTAAACCACATTTGTCAAGACAAATATAATTATTTGTAAAACACAATAGGAGAAACACATGCAAAAAGTGTCACTAAATATCTATTTGCAGTACCAGGAATGTTGTAAATGTTTTTGAAAAAAAACTTTTAAGCTCACCAAGGCTGCATTTATTTGTTAAAAAATAAAGTAAAATAGTGGTATTGTGCAGTGTTAATAAAATGTAAAACTGCTTTTTTCTATGTATATGTTTTAAGAAATCTAATTTATTACTAAGATGGTAATCTAAATTTTCAGCAGCCATTACTCCACATCACATGATCCTTCAGAAGTAATTTAAATGGTGCTCAAAACATATTATCAGAGTTGCAAACAGTTTTGCTGGTTATAAATATATGAATTTGTTAAATAAATATTTTTTGTTATTTACTCTAAATTAAATATCATATTTAGTCAATAAAATGGTTGCCAGAAAAGTACTAAAAATCATTTAAAAGAGACCTGTTGTGTCCTTTTTTACAATATGTAAGTCTACAAAAAGTCTCATGTGTCCCCAGAATGTGTCTGTGAAGTTTCAGCTCAAAATACCCAACAGATCATTTATTATATCATTTTGAAAATGCCTATTTTGAGTGAAAGCCGAAACTGGCTGTTTTCCTGCATGTCTCTTTAAATGCAAATGAGTTCCCTGCCTCCTTTTCCAGAATAGGGGTGTGCCTTTACAGCTCCTACCTCAGATATTCTGCCAAAAAAAACCCATCTGTTTGGTTGTTATTATCATGTTTATCACACTGAAATCATGTTTTCAACCATATTTGTTTAAACTTCTGATATATGGTTATCTGAGCGCATACATCCAAAGCACATGCACAGAAAGCAGCTGTCACACGGCATGTGAGTACTAAACTTCTCTTTCATGTCTTATTGCGCTTAAATTATCAAATACGCACAAGGTTATGTTAAAAAACACACATGAGTTACAAAAACAGTCAATTATGTCTGTGAAGGGAAACAACTAGGAAAGAAATTTCATGTTAATATTAGATCAGTGTGGCAGCAGCGTTTTATATATAGTAAATACATCAATAAATCCACTGCTCTGTGTTCTGTGATCATCAGTGCAGCCAAATACAGAACAGTTAGCATGTTTTGCTTGAACTTTCACCATGGTGCACCGTTGTCTAACCCTAATCCTAACCCAAAAACACAATGTCGGCACCATGGGTGGAAATTGGCAGATTAAGGGCAGTAATATTATAAGATCCTCTTTCTACGTCACAGGCAGAGCGAAATCTGAGCCGCTCATTTTTTCACAAGCTCACAGAGAAAAGGCTTACCAAAAAAAATTTACTGGGTTGTTCTTTTTCACATTTTCCGGATTGATGCACCGGGGACCCATTTATAGCACTTAAACATGGAAATAGTGAGATTTTCATGATATGTCACCTTTAAAAATACTGAAAATCAAAGTCTTTTAATGAATGGCATGACAAATTGATATTCATTTCAATTATTAAAAGTCTTGATTTTGAATAAGTTGAATGTGTTTAAGATTAACTTTTAGTTGGCAGCGGTAATCTACATCTGTAAAATCAAGGTAAATGAGCATGCACAATTAAATCAAACAGTACAGATAAATTAATATTAATATTTTAATATCAGCATTAGCTAATGTTGTACCAATATATTTTGCACCCCTAGTGTAAACGGTAATCACAATAAAAAAGGCCATATTTCTTAAGCGAGGATTTACAAGACAGTTTAGCTACAGACTATCTGCAGGAAATTAGAAGCTCACTTGAGGTTTGATCATGCGGTTGATAATGTTAATGAAATGTTATTTTGTTTCAGTCCTGATCCAGACACAGCTGTGGAGTATGACTTTAAAACGGTCCAGAACATTGACTGTTATAACACAGATTTCTGCGTAAAGGTTCGGCATGGCATGCGCTACTGGAACATGACTGTGCAGTGGTGGCTTCACCACTACATCTACCCCAATGCTCCTTTCAGAGCGTATGCTCTCAGGTACAAACATGTACATTTGACCATTCAACTGCATTGTGTTGTTACTAACCATCACTAATCGTTAACTTTCTCTTTGTTTTTCTCTCTTTACTTAATATGGCAGGGCTGGATGGACTATGTTAATCAGTGCTTATTGGCATGGCCTCCATGCTGGTTACTACCTCTCTTTTCTCACTATCCCATTGTGTATCGCAGCAGAATCGGCCATGGAGGCATCAGTCAGAGCCCGTCTAGGGCCGACGGGCCAAAATATCTTCGATTGGATCCACTGGTTCCTCAAGATGAGGGCTTACGACTGCATGTGCATGGGTTTTGTTCTCTTGAAGGCCAGTGACACCATCAACTACTGGAGCTCCATATACTTCATAATTCACATCTTCGCTGTTATTTGTATAGGAGTAGGTCAAGTGATGAAAGGAGGTAAAAAGAAAGAGAGAAGGGAAAGAGGTGAAGGAGAGAAAGAGGATGTGGTAAGAGAGAAGGCTGAGTGAAACGAATATGACACGATGATCGTGCTGATAACTGGAGAGTTGGTATGTTTACAAAAAAACATTTCCCAACATGCACTGTAATAGCATCAACTGCCATTCAGGGTATTTTGCTTTTTAAAAAACAACACAGAAGTGTAATACATGATGAACCCAAGAACATCAGTCTGTATTTTATTAACAGTGAAAATAGCTTTCAAATAATTTTCATAATTAGGATCATTCTAATGTTATCATTTATTTTATTGCATATGTTGAAAAGTATTTTTTATTTTTTTTTGTTATCTGATGTTAAACAGTGCAACCATATAGGTTCATTCTGGCCAGGTCAGTATTGCTTAAATTATGTTCTTGTTGCTTTAAACAATTGGAAAGGACTTTTGTATTATATTTCAGTAATGGTTATCTGCTTATTTGTGACCTTGGGACGCAAATTAATCTCTCACACATTTATAACTGAATCCATCCATTTACAAAAAAAACAAAAAAACAACACTTATGAATGTTGGACCCGTGTAACTACTTTGAGCACAAAATTGTGGAGATTCACTCTCTCTGTAATGGTGTCTTTGAGGTAATGCAACCTTTATGCTAAGGTGTATGTATTGTCATTAAAAGTTAGTCTGCCTTGTTTTTCATCCATTGTGATGAATGGATGGATTGAGTATCCATTGATGGTTAATGTATGTGTCATATGTATCAATATTCTTATAATTCCACAAAGAATGTGAAAGTAGTGGGTAACTTTCTTTTTTTTTTTTTTCACTTTTTCAGAAAGTAGGAGTGAATGTTTCTGCTATTTTGTTCATCAATTGTTTTTTTTTTAGTTTGATACCACATGATGTAAAGTGTAGCTTAAAATTATCAAGCTAAAATTTTGCACCAATTAACATGTTACAAAGATCTTCTTAAAGAGCTGAAAAGTTTTGTTCTTACAAAATCAAATTATAATGAACAGTCCTGTTTTAAAGATTTTGTCCTCATACACTGGATGATAGCGCTGGTGTTTAGTTTATTGATCGGTTCAGATTGTATCCTGGCTCCTGTAATATCTACCTGCTATGTTGTATCTCTAATGTTTACCTTCTGGAGTATTAAACACAGAATGTGTCACTCCAATCTTTGGGGTTTTGTTTAAAAAAAAAAAAAAAAAAAATCACAGTATTTTCATTAAAATCACAGTGATGTTTTTTTGTTGTTTTTTTTATCCCACACAAACCTTCTCCCGGTGAAATGGAGTCAAAAATGTGCTAACGTGTATCATCTGATTTTTACATGAAGTGGCAGTTTTTTTTTTTACTACTGTAATAGCTCACATTGTGCCTTGACTAACTCTACTATATAAAAGTTTGAGGATTGTAGATTATTATATTGTTTTGCAAGAAATTATTTTTTACAATTTTAAATTCTTTTCTATCATGTTTTATAATTTATAAAACAAATTTTAAAATATTTTAATTTATTTCTAAAAATGGTGCTAATTTTTATTATCAATATTTAGTTTTGCTGCTCAATAATTTGCAAATTATGATACAGTTTTTCAGGATTTTTTAATAAGTAGTGTTCAAAAAACATTCTGAAATTTAATTTAATGTGATATTTTCTTTTTTAATAATCACACTGACCCCAAATTGTACCGACCCAAAACATTTGAATGATATTGTGTCCCATCTGTGTTTTCTCTCCTTTTTTCTCCCCCAATTTTAATTAATGTTTCATAAGTTGCACTGAGAGATGGAAGTTTTTATTATTTAATTCTCTTGTTTATTAACAGTGTGTGATCGTGATAAGATTTGACAGTCCGTTAATATAAAGGTTAACTGGCTCATGCAACAAAAAGGTTATGCCCATTGTCTCCATGACAACAGATTTTAACAGACAATAAAGCACATAGAGACGCTGACCAAAGCTCATAACCAGCTTATAACTTTAACATCATACCTTTTTTTCAACAAATAAACTTCATTCTTCAATTATTAGTCATTATTTAAACAGTTACAACTAATTTAGTAAATCTGTTATGAGTCCACAGAGAAAGCAAAATGCTTTAAAAATGTTCATACAGGGTAACACAATCTCTCAATAGGTTGCAACTGACAAGACGCAATTAGTCTGCCTTGCAT
>SCHK01226516.1:0-19177 GCA_004124795.1 Poropuntius huangchuchieni
CTCATTGTAACTGAAGCAGCACATGCCCTTGTTACGAATTCCAAAGTGACGTATGTTTAACTGTCAACTTCAGATTTGAATCTGTGGCGGAAGAAGTAGTTCGCACAGAAGAGTGTTTTTAAAGATACTTCGTTGTTGTTTCTAATTTATTTACACACGCCGTGGAACTGTTGTATAAACGCAATATCACTCTCGTACTCGAGCGATACCGGCTCTATATCAGCATATATCAGCTGATATAGAGCTGGTATCGCTCGAGTACGAGAGTGATATTGCGAATATAATGTGGCATGGTTATGTTAAAGTTCCTTTGACTCTTCTCTTACCTGGTCATTCTGGTTGAGCTGACCCAGGAAGTAAATAATGGATGTGGAGATGATGGTGTTGACACTGATGAAGAGATTGATGCAAACATAACCGATAAAGGCCATCTCTGTATCCTTGAATATCGCAGACAGAAGATACATCCAAGGGAAGGTGGAGAAGCTGAAAAGAAACCATGAAATCAATGTGGTAAGTGGCAAGCTTCAAAGGCACATCTAAAGAGAAGAATTACAACATGGAGGAAGACAAAAGAGCCGTAGTAAGACTTCTGCTTTGAGTTTAGCAAAGAAAGAGAGAATATATTCCACAGTTGAGCTAAGAGGCCAGAAGATAAATGAGTTCATCTATTTCCTCTTCGTGAAGCATTCTCTCTCCTCTTCAGCTCCACAGAATGATCTGCTTTTTTATTCATTACTCTTGGTGATTGGGGTGGCGGGGTCAAGGAAGAGGATGTGTTTAAAACCGAGGTGTACCGCGTGTGTGTGTATGTGCACGTTCCCTGGCCTGTGTGCGTGTATTGTTAGTGCTGGAAAGTCCACACTGCTCAGCTAAACAAAAGCAATTAAGCAGGTTGAAGGGAAAGTGGTGTGATCGCTGTGATGTGTGGTTATTTATGGGCCGAGAGCCGGTGAGCTCACAGGCGGATGAATGCGGGCCAGACTGCTGACTTCACACAATGAAGGGCCTCCCAAGCAGCCTGGAGCTCTGAAGCCTAAAGACTGACTGTGAGTGGCCTCACTGCTCTCCACAATGCAATTAACTGGGTGACGGAGTGTGTGAAATCGCTTCTTCAGAGCCCAGGCCTTGCAGTAAAGCTTCGAGCAGCTCTCCTCTTTCTAGCAGAGAGCCCGGTGTTTACCTGAAAGCCGACGCATTAACTAAAACTTCCTCTTTTGCCAATGCTGCGACGTGTAGCATTTGCTGAATAATACATTCATGAAGCTCTAGTGCCTTGAGGACCTGTCAGCTCTGAGACGTTCTAATGAGACGTCTGTCTTGTGACAGGAAAATCTCTGGTGGTAAAGGGACTCTAATGTATGCTGACCCAAATAGCACCAGCAGAAGTGTGACCGCGCCGAGGTTCTGCCTCTCTGTGAATGCTGGGAGCTGGAACGCTGCTATCATCGCCACCGAGAGGACCACGGGAACCATGTAAAGAGCCTGCAATGGCACGAATAGACATTGTAAATACAAACAGTCTTATGTAATATGCATATTAAACACTTTTGTTCATTTATGTTTATGCATTTGGCAGATCCTTTTATCCAAAGCTTTTTTTATCTTAAGCTTGTATATTATTAATAAGGATTAAATAAAGGATTGGGATATTATTAATATTACTGTAAATTAATTACATAATTGAACACTTATTAATTGTAGCACTCAAAAATGGTGCAGGCATAAATAGTTATTATTGTTCCGATTGAACCTGCATATCATGTAGTCTGGGTTGTAATTTCTTGTTCATGGTTTTTGGATTTTTTTTTTTTTTCAAAACAATACAATAGATCCCAAAGGCTGAAATTGACCAACTACTACTGAAGTACCATATCAAAGAAGAAGTTGATGATCCAATAGAAAGGTTCGCTGATGCCAGAGATCTGCTGGAGCCTCTTGGAGCCTGTGTGATGTTCCTGAACTTCATAGATGACAAAGCTGGCAGTCATGATGGAGTAACCAGTGAGGACACAGAGTGCAACCAGGATGCTGACCAAACCACCCACCCTTGAGGAAACAAAAAGAAAGATCTCAATCTTGAAGCCATGGACATGTGAAGACAAAGACAAGTGATTTGAGAGTATCGGACCTTAGGTATTTACTGTGAACTAGAAACAAAAAAATATTAATTATACATTGGTTTACACTGGTATAATTATAATTTAAACAAATTTATAAAAAATATATATTTTTATAGTTTACATACATACATATATATATATAGATATACCAATTTTGTTAGAAAAAGTTTTTTATGCTCACCAAGGTTGCATTTATTTGATCAAAAATACAATGAAAACAGCAACATTGTAAAATATTAAGAACTCTTTCTGTTTTAACATATTAAAAGATGTAATTTATAATAGTGATGGCAAAGGTGAATTTTAAGCAGCCATTACTTCAGTTTTCAGTGTCGATCTTTCAGAAAACATTCCCATATGCGGATTTGATAGAATCAAGAATCCTTTCTTGTTGTTATCAATACTGAAAACCATTGTTTGTTTGTGTGTGTGTGTTTGTGGAAAGCATATTACATTTTAATAATACAGGATTCACTGATAATTAGAAAGTTCAAAAGAACATAATTTATAAAATTATTCTTTTTATGAATTTAATGTGCCTATGCTAAAAAAATTACTACTTTCTTTCAAAAAACCTAAATCTTACTCACCCTAAATTTTTGAATTGTAGTGTGTATTTCTAACATGCCATGCGCCAATAAATTGTTCACATTAAGACCTGAAGCATAAAGTAAATTGGTACATATCCGTATACTTTATGTTCTGCGGCAGTGGTCAAGTGCAGTGAGAAACATTTTAAATGCATGTCATGCTGTTTTACCCTTACAATACAAACCACACTTCATATTTCCTACAGTCTCTCACATGAGCTTAACACTGCTCTTCAGTCAAGCTTGATGCATTTACAACAGCACCAGGCAGTGAGGAGAAAAGATGAAAGTCGTAAGAATTAAGATCTCTCTATCTGTGAGAATCGTGTAAGACAGAGTTAGAGACGATCAAGAGTTCAGTCTCAGCAGGACACTTCTCCTTCTTACCAGACACCAGCTGAGCTTTTGCCTTTAATGCTGCCCCTCTGCATCCCATCTCTGCTCTCAACAACTGTGCCTCCAAAAAAAATACTGAGAATGGAGGACAAATAAGAGCGAACTGATCTCAGAAAGACAGAAGACTTATTCCACAGAGAGTTGAGCCTGAACGCAGAAGCGAAGATCGCTTTACATTCAGATGAGAAGGGCTCAGTTGGTTGATCAATGACGTCAAAGGATAAGAAACTAACTAGATTGTACTGGTTCTCTACAGCTTCAGACTTTTCTAGACAATTTTGGAACTGTTTTTCAGCCTTGTTAGACTGACTTGCTCATATTGTAGCACTCATCATTACTTTGAATCCAACATGACCAATCTGACGCCAATGAAGACTGTTGGACATGAACTATTTTAGCTTTAATTCCTGAAAACAATTTTATTACATTCAGTCTCACTTAGAGAAAACTTTTCCAGGCAGTTGGTGATGCTATAAAAATGACAAACCTCATGATAAAATGATGCTAAATTAAGGTTAAAACACTTGAGATCGATTTGGTCCTACCTAAGATAACAACAAATGTATAATTCAAAAATATGGCTACCATCAAACAATCAGATTTCATCAGCTATGAGACAAGGTTAGCAATCACTCATTAAAATATGTAACTGAAACATAATCTTTTTAGATTTTGAAGTAGATTCAATAGAGTGCTGCAGAGATGGCGTAATTATGTAGAAAGATTCCCTTGAAAAAAAGCCAATTGGCTTCCAAAGGCTTTTGGATTAGTGAAGAAAATGCGCAATTTCCAGGCCTACAAAAGTTTATGATTTTTACACAGTTGGTTCATTAGTATCATCTTCACAAATGAACACAACTTCTATCAATTTTGAAGCCTAAACGCAATTGACGTAGACGTCAACGGTTAAATGTCTTCAATGTCACCAGCAGATTTGTTTCCAACAAATATTTCAAAATCTGTAAATTGGGAGAAGGTTTGAGAGTTTGCAAGAGAGCGAGTAAAAATACAACAAGCCAGTAAAAGCACACTATAGCGAGTAGATGAGTTTTTGTTTGGACAATTAATGTACCCAACAATCTCTGTTGTCTCATTTAGCCACTTGTTAGCAACTGCCTTTTTTCAAGACAAGTATAAGCTTAAAAAATCCGGAGTGGGGTTTTACTGATGTATACATGTTATAGAATAAAACATGAAAATATTTTGAGCTTGGGTTAACCTCAGACCTTATTTCAGCCTTTTAACCCTGGAAATTTCAAAATGCGAACTCGATTCTCGGTTTCAGGATTCATTCCTGGAGCACTCTATTTGTACTTGAAACAGCTGCCTGAGGCTGTTACCAATATGGCCACCAAGTGCTTGACTTGCCTTAAAGGGACTTTGCTTTTGATATAAGTGTCTTGTATACGAATGCATTACTTTCTGCTCTTTCTTAGCTACTCACAGAGGCTTTCTTGAGTAGCCAACCTATTCTTCTTCCTTTTCCTGCCTTCTCTGCATGTTGTCTCCCCTCTCAAGAAATCCCTTTCTCAGGCCTAAGTAGCAGGCGTCAAGCCAGACTCATCCCAGCTGCGAGAATGAAACAACTGCGCTCATTTTACAGAGCGTGTCTTTCAAATTTAGGCACAGTTGAAATTGCCCACAATGTTTGAAATACAAGCATGTTTGGGTGGCGACTCTGAATCAATTAACCTCCGAACCACCTTCAGAGTAAACACACATTATATTGGGTTAGTAATCAATAAGCCAAGCTCAGGAAAAAAATCAAAGAGTAGTAAATACAGGAGTCAAATTACATTAGTTCGAGTGCTCCACTAGAATGAAAATGTCAGAGCAATGTTTGCATATCTTATCTAAAGCCCATCATTTGGCTGATTGCTTTCTTTTCCCCACCACTGGGTCTGTGATTTTGTACCGGCCGTACTAATACGCTCAGTCTGTATTTGGTCCCACAGAGTACTTTATCTGCTTTAGCTGGCAGACAGAAGGACGTGCGTGCATGCATGGATATGTGTGTGTGCTGCTCTTACATGACATCCTCGTCTTGCGCTTGGCCAGGGTAGGGGTGGCTGGATATGGAGATGGCTGTAAAGAGAGATTTAAGCACATGAGAAAAAATACACTTGCCCGGCAAACACGTGACCGGCGATCTGCTCCTCCCATGAACCTTTTCTGAATTTATGCTCTGTTTTGCCCTGAATGACTTCACCGGCTACATTTGAATGAATGCATCCCCCCTTTCCATTATTGACTGGTGGGATTGCATTAATCTTGCCTGGAGGCGGACAGTGAATCTCAGCCACTGGGCCAGTCTGGCAGTGTTGAAATAAGACCAGCTCTATTCCTTCATTTCAGTTCTCAGCACCTCTAATTAGCATTCAGACCGCTCTGCCTCATGGTGGGAGACAGAAAAGACACACTGCCCTCTGTCTAAGGGTAGAGGTATTGCATTATTTTTCAGTATCAGAGGGCAATGATTATATTGCAGAGTATTGCAAAAAACATACTTTAGATAAACCCAGTAATTATTGATACGTGAAGACAAGAAGAAACTAGCTGTGTTCTTTTGCAGTCAGTTAGAAGGTCTCCTTCTGTTTAAGTGGGCGGCTTTTGCTCTGAATAAGCTGCTAAGTGGATTAGACCTTACACAGCAAGTCAAAACTTTAGATATGCAAGTCTAAGTGCACATTAACTCAAGCTAACCTAACACATTTCATCTGTTACACAACGTGAAGAATTATTATATATACCCTCCCATTCAAAACTTTGGGGATGGGAAGATTTTTTTTTTAAATGTTTTTAAAAGAAGCCTTTTATGCTCACCAAGGCTGCATTCATTTGATTAACAGTAAAGTAAAAACAGTAATATTGAGAAATATTATTACAAATTAAAATAACTATATTTTATATAATATATTTTAAAAAGCTGGATTTTTAGAAGCCATTACACCAGTCTTCAGTCATACTAAAATGCTGATTTGGTGCTCAAAAACACATCAGTGTTAAAAAACTGATAAAAAAAAAAGTTGTGCTGCACAATATTTTTGTGGAAACCACAATACTTTTTTTCAGATTTTTATTTCCAGGATTCTTTGATGACTAGAAAGACATTTATTTGAAATAGAAATAATTTTTAACATTACAAATTTCAAATTAATACTTTATCAATTTAATGGATCTTTCTTGAATGTATAATTTCTTTAAAAAATACTAACTCCGAAATTTTAAATGCCAATGTATGTGAAATTTTATTGATGCTAGAATCTACAAAACTATACAGTATTAGAAAAGATTTAACTAACCATATTGTTTTTGTTTCTCTGGTGGCAGACTGGATCTCAGGATAAAGTTGTTAAGGCTGTTGAGGTAGGCAGGCATGGTGTGGTGACCTTCTGGATTATACCAAACCTGTGTGAACACAAATATTACTACAATGCATAACAATTCCTTTATAATCACTTTGTAAAGGTTCTGTTCCAAAATGTGCCAAGCTGCATGAAAACTAAAAACTCAGTATTCTAACAGGCATAAAAATACACAGCTGGGTAACAATATAGGGTAAAATAGTGCATTTGTACATTTGACTCATAAAATTTTTGGTACTGAATGAACTTTCTCCTGCTTCATTTGCCATCTTTAAAAGGGTTTTTTCCCCGACATTGCATTCTTCAGAAAGAATGCATGCAATATTGCCTTAAAAGTTTGCCAAAAAATATATATATATATCTTAGAGGGCAATATAATTATACTGCCTACCTTTTGGAATAGCTTTCACATCAGGAGGGTGATTATGATGCATTAAAATGCTGCCTACGTGGCAGCTTACTTGGTTTTGGAACATAGCCTGTTAGTGTCTACATAAACTGCTACGTTGGGACAATGAGCCACTTTGCCATTGGGGCAATGTAATATCACTCATCCAAATTACCTTACTAAGGGTTCTGTTCGCTGGCACATCTAACATGTCCATCTTAAGATCAATGGGAAGAGGCTTTCCAAAGTCCCAGCCTCCATATCTGAAACAAAGCACAAAACAACTTACGTTAGGGCTCATAACTCCTGGCTTTCGTTTATTTGTTGTACACATTTAGTGGAACCTTTTTTTTTTTCTTTCTTTTTTTTTTTTTTTTTTTTTTTTTTTTTGATGTAATTTATACGTTTGTGCAGGTTTTATACTTCATGGTTTATAGGATTTTTTTTTTTTTTTATGTTTTTTTAGAATAACTGGACAGTGCATGCAAATTTATGTTCTTTTCTACATTCTTTACACATTAAATCTCAATTTATTTAACAATAAATTTAGTGTTTTCAGACATACTGTTAATATACTGTTAATTAATAGTGTTATGCCTTTGTTGAATTTACACTCAATTTATTACAAAAGCTGTAATTTGCCTTTTATTATTACTATTTTCACCACCACACAGAGACAGGGCTGTGTATTATATTACATTTTTTTGGAAGAGCAATGTATGAATAATAAATGCTAGCCTTACTATTTTAGGTGTAATAAAGTATTTTCATGCCAGCAGCACGCCCCAGTGCTGTGTGCTATTTGACTAGGATGGAAAATGTCAGCTGGTCGGAAATGCCACGGTAAAGACGGGATAAACCGAAGTGCTTCCTCTTTAATTATTAATCAGCCTACTAGCGGTTCATAAATTCCTTAATATTCCACCTCGCCATATTTTGAACTTGTGACATAAAGGAAATACCTCATGAAATTAGTTGAATGCTGTGAAGTGCTGTACGCGATAAAATTCACCTGTTTCTGATGAAGTCATTGGCAGTGGCCAGCAGGTAGTCCTCTATGTTGATTCCTGTCAGGTTGTAAACAATCTGGGATGATGGATTTCTTTTGTGAGGTGGTTCGTGATCGTATGCAGGACATGACTGAAAGGGAGAGAAAAGTTAGTGACATTCTGAACAGAATCCATGAAACAGAATTAAGAGGAAAAACTCTAAAATTAACAGCCAACAACTGATTTAAATTTCATGAAGAACCACAAGATGTTAATGAAAGCTTTTTTTAAAGTCACAATTAACTCTAAATATGTTTTATAGGTGGCCTTTCAAACATAAATTATTAATATACTTTAAGTATATAACGTGTTTCGTTCATAATACTGTTTATGTGTAAATTATACTGAAAAATATTTTTTTTTACATTACATTCATTTTCATTACATGATTTATGTATATCATATGACTTATAATGATTAAACATTCCATGTTTTAAATTAGAATTTTCACTCTGCATTGTTTGTTGGCTCGTTGTTGCCTCAAAGTCAGGAATTGAATTTAAAAGGCATTCTGAAATCAATTCTGAAGGGCGCGCAACCCTGCTGTGATCAACAATCTCCTTCACGCTATCAAAACACTAATGATCTTTATCAATATTTAAACGCTGAGAGATGCTCATCATTGAGGATATGTGATAATGTTGTTTGTGTTATGATGGTTATGCTCTGTTTGACCCACCTGCACTTGGTTGCTACACTCGCAGGTGGTAAATGTAGCAGAGCTGTTGCCTCTGGAGATCCAGGTCTCACTTCCTGCAGTAGGTCTCTCTTTGCAAACCCTGTAAAAAAAAAAAAAAATGTTTTCTTGTTGAAAAAATAAGAAGAATTCAATATTCTATGTGCAGGAACAGTGTGACGATTATTTGGAAGGTATCAGTGAAAAATCGATCCTATAAACAGGAAATGCATGAGAAATGCAAATGATCCCTGGGTGAATCTCACAAAAATATGTGCAGAGAGGTTCTTCTGTGAGATTTACGCCCATATACCGGAGCATTATTATAAGCTCTTACAGTGGAATTACAAAAGGCAGAGCTTTCAGATGTGTGGGTGAAAGAGAGAAATAGAAAAACAGTGAACAAGAAAGCAAGAGAGTGTTTGTGAGCAAGGTACAGAGTGAGGAAAAAAAGAGTAAGATGAGCAGAGATGGGAAAATAGCATGATAAAAAACAGTGATAGAAAACTAAAAGTGGCACATTAGTGTGATGAAATTGACCAGGAACACGAGAAGACCCACTGATACAAGCAGACAGAGTATCAGAGTCCCAGGGCTTAGCAAAAGAGACGGCGACCAGAGCTTAGGAACAGGCCTGCGAAGATCAGAGGGGCTGAAATCATAGCCGGCAAAAATGAAAGCCATTTGCAGCGCCTAGGTGAGCTGATGCTGTGATATGTAATCACTCATGGCTTAGAGCGGCCTGCAGTCTGATTACTGAGCTCAGAGTGCTGGGTCACTAAGACATATGGATGATTACTTACGAATTTGTGGGGTCTCTCATGCAGACGTGGTCAATGCCTGGATAGGACATCATGGAATCTACAAGACTGTTGGCAGCGGGATTCCGATTGCTGTGGAGAGAACATGCAATGGCAATGTTTAAGACTGGGTGAAATTACACTGTATTTGATATTACTTTGATGGTGACAACAACAAAAAAACATTCAAAATATTGCAATGGTTCTTTGTGCTTTTCTTTAGCCATTAGTTGCATCAGCGAAATGTGGCAATTAGCTAGCTTTGTGCCAGTGACCCGTAATAATGAGAGGTATTTTAAAAGCATCTCTATCACAAACCTCATTAACAGCAATGAATTCAAAATATTTCAGATAATCAGTAATTCTGAATCTGTTTTTTGTATCATTCAATGAACAATTAGTTAGCATCATCACTCAAAAATGTTCATGCATGTCTTGGTGAAGCATTTTATATGCTTTGAAAAGTTGTTGTAAAGATGTAAATCAATAGATTATTTAAACAAATTAAAACGTCTGTATTTCAGCAGTACTCATATTTCCTAAATTTTTTGAATCACAGGCAAGTTCCAAAAAAAAGTGAGTCTAACCTGAAAAAGCTATACTGTTCATCAACGTGGTACAGAGCAGGAGAGAGCACAATCTTAGGAAAGTGCTGAAGATCACTCTTGATGGAGCCCAGGCCCATGGCAGCAATTACAAAGAGTACAGGCAACAACACCTGGGAGAACAGCCCCTTCCAGTCCCTCCTGGAGTGCTGCACGCGTTTCAGCAACATGGCCATCACCCGCTGCGCAGTCAAAGCGAACCCACGCACGGTTGAGGTCCCAGTGAGGCCTATAAGAGAAAAGAAGAGAGTGTGCCACATAAGACAAGGGCAATCATCTCATCTCTTCAATCCAGTCAAATTCTAAAGATGAGCTTCAAAGTTCAAAGCTTTCAAGGGGTAATTGGGGAAGTACAGGTCATGGAACTAATATTCCACAAACTGCTGCAAGAATCTAAACCAGTCCTAAAAGCCCACTTACTGGCTTTTTCTCCAAGGTACGTGCTGTTGAGATCATCAGGAATGCTGTCTCCTGACACAAACATATCATTTGCTATCACAGACTCGGATACAGACCAGGTTTCACTATCTTTAGGCTCCAAGTCGTCTCGAGTCAACTGCAGGAACACCTGAGAAAACACAGCGTCTTTATGAGTGCACCTGGACAGGGTGTTATCATGCTTTCCTATGGTTTTGTTAGGATAACATTATTGCAGTGGTTCTAACATCCCTCCCCACCTCCCTTTTTTACTTCATATGTTAAACCATATTTTACTTGACATGTTCTACGTTCCCCCAATCCTTCATAAATAATACACACTTTGATTGAAAAAAAATATATTGTTTTTGTGTAAATAAAACAATTATTGGGGTACATTTTACAAGAACGTTCAGTTTTCAACTTCAAAATCTCATGGTAAATCCAATGTGTTACTTTCAAATTCTTTAAAATTTACTAGCAATTTCCAAATGAAGACTGTAAACCCTACAGCATTTTTTCCCATTGTAAAATGTGTAAATACTGGTGGATTTGACCAAGGACGATAACTATAGCAATAGCGATAATTTTCTTGGTGTGAACAGGCAGACACACAAGCTGGACAAAAATTCTGAGAGAATATTAAAAAAATCTTCATCTTCAGATAAACGAAAGTGAACTAAAAGCCTCAGCAACCCCAGCTGGTAACCACGACTGTCAGATTGGGAAACCCTGCATTAGGTAACTAAAATAAGTAGCCTACACAAATAGCATTTCAATAATTAAATATCTCCCAGCCCTACTTAGAATCTGACTTTGGAGTGAAGCAAATTGTGAGGCTTGCACTATATGAGCCATGAATCCCAGGGAACCTAGTATGGTTCAGCTTCCTTTGGCAGCCTTGGGCTGCACCGCCTGAGGCTTTAAAGGTCGCTGGGCAGGCAGTCTGAAGCCCAGCGGAACTGGCCGAGTCCATAATCCAGTCCTGCACCTGGGTCTTCATCTGATAATTACCTCTTCCAGGGTGGTGTCGGAAATGCCATAGCAGCCCAGCTGAAGCTTGTCCAGGTTCTGATCCAGACCGGTGAGCAGAGAGTGGTACGCAGCTGCGTTCTGGGGGGTGTACGGTGGGAGGGCGTAGACCAAATCGCCCACCTCTCCCTCCTTCTGCCGAGCGTCAGGCAGGTAGGATTGAATGAAAGCCTTGACTTCTTCAATGTTAAACTTCTCGTTTGAATCAGGAATCTGAACCTGAACCGAAAACATAGAAATGCATGTTGATAATATGACAAATTCTAAAATATAAATTCTGTAACACCACAATGACACATATTACCTCAGTAATATCATGGTAAATGAATATAATATTCATTATATTCCACTGAATATTGATCAAAAGTTTAGGGTCAGTCATTTTTTTTTAAAGAAATTAATACTCTTAATCAGCAAACGATAATTAAATTTTTTTTTTTAAATTTCCAAAGTGGCAGTCAAGACATTTTTAATGCTATAAAAGATTTCTATTTCAAATAAATGCTGAATAAATTCTTTTGAAAGTTACATTCATCAAGGAATACTGAAATAGTTAATAAAAATGAAACATAAATAAAGCACCACAGCCGTTTTCAACATTGACAATAATAAGAAATTGTTCTTTAGCAGCAAATCAGCTTTAGAATGATTTCTGAAGGATCCTGTGACACTGAAAATTCAGCTTTGCCATCACAGGAATAAATTACATTTGAAAATGTGTTTAAATGGAAAAAAGTATTTGCATGGGAAAAAAATATTTCATAGTATTACATTTTACTCTATTTTTTATCAAATAAATGCTGCCTTGGTGAGTATAAGATACTTCTTCACGGAAAAACTCTTACCAACCCCAAACATTTGAATGCTTGTGTATTTTGGTATTAATATTATACCATTGTATTGTACTCCAGTACTACCATGGTACTTTTTATGAGAGTTGAACTTCAGTAAGAACTCAGTTGGAGTAACTGACACACTGACACACATGTACCTTCTTTGTGAGGGTGAGGTTGTAGCCCTTAGCCAGCTTGTCTTTGAGGTAGAAGGGCGAACCACAGCATTTGAGGCCTCCACGCTCCAGGAAGGCGATGCGGTCACTGAGAACTTCAGCCTCATCCAGATGATGGGTGGAAAGAATGATGGTACGCTCTGGACAGTTAAACAAAACCAACACAGAGGCTTGTCAAATCAAAGATCCACTGATACAGGCAGAAAGAGAGAGATAGACTCTGAACAAAGAGCTGATGTACAACGATAACGCAGGAGAATCTGACATGACCCTCTTTTACGGTCTTAAATCCTTGCTCAAGATAAATTCGCTAACTGTCTCCACGGAAGATAATTAAACATCAGAGCGAGCATGACGGATAACAATCAGTCGTTACTACATCTGCGTCTGGATTTTTCCCTGTCTGGATTTGACTGCACGCACCTTGAGAAAATCCATTCAAGCCTAATTAAATTCTAAACCAAGTGTCAGATACCCGATAAGAACAAAGTCCTTTGGGGAGTTTGCTACAGGTACAAGCCAGGAGATTATTTTCACCCTGGTCTGAATTGCAAGGGATTTCACCTTGCTTGTGCTGAAGGACAATGTCCCAGATGCTGCGTCGGGAACAGGGATCCACCCCGGTGGTCGGCTCATCTAGCACCACCAGCCGTGAGCCTCCGATAAAGGCAATGGAGATGGATAGCTTCCTCTTCATACCTCCTGACAGGGCGCCGACACGCTTGTGGCGGTGGGCGTGCATGTCTGTTTCCATTAGGATTCTAAGACAGGAAAAAGAGGGACCATGTTAATGCAAATTTCTCATTTAGCTGATGTTCTTCTAGTATCTACAGTGATCTGGGCCAATACACCTTGCTCAAGGGCACAGTGTGTTCATGGATCACTCAGTGTGGTTTCTGAACCTACAATCTTTTACCAACTCCTTTAGTAACCTCTAAGCCAGATCATTACCCTCACGTCATTCCAAACCTGTGTACGTTTCTTTCTTATGTTGAACACAAAAAAACATTTTTTGGAGAAATTTGAAGAACCAAACAGTTGTTGGTCCCCATTGACTTCCACAGCAGGGAAAAAAATACTATGGAAGTCGATGGGGACCATCAACTCTTTGATTACCAGCATTCTTCAAAATATCTTCTATGTTTAACGTAAGAAAGAAACTCATACAGGTTTGAAACGATATGAGGGTGAGTAAATGATGACAAAATTTTCATTTTTGGGTGAACTACTCCTTTAAAGAGCATCAATGTAGTCTTAGCAGCTTAGCAGCTGAACTACTTTAAATTATGAGTAGGTTGTAGTGTGGGAAGCTTCAGTTTTAAAGTAGTTCAAAGTAGCTTCCCCAACACCATTAAGGGCACATTGGAAACCTACATGCAATATGAGTTAAGATAAAATATAGCTTCTGTAAAAAGTTAATTTCTCTAAGGGAGTGTTATAGAACAACATAAAAATATACTGTAAGACGAGTACTGAAACTTACCTTCGCACTTGTTCGTTCACTTCCTGTTTGGTCCAGTGGGGAGCTTTGATCTGAGCGTATAGCAGCAGGTGTTCCTTTGTGGTAAGGTGGTCAAACAGGACATCATACTGCATGCACACACCCATCTCCTTACGCACATCATCTATAGACGTCTGCATATCCATCCCATACACCTCAATGGTGCCGCTGGTGGGTGAAAACAATCCCGTCAGAAGTGACCTGAAACAAGAAAATACATTTTTTTTCATTGTTTTTAATGCTTATTAAAACCAATAGCGTTTTTTTTAAAGATGCAATATGCTTTTATGCTCTTACATAGTGGTGGTTTTTCCAGCTCCATTGTGACCCAGCAGAGAGGTGACATGTCCCTCGTAGAAAGAAAGGTTCAGACTGTCTACAGCATGCCGGTTGCCGTAGGTCTTTGTCAGGCCATACAGAGAGACTCCAACAGGCAATCCTGAGTAGTCTTCTTCTCCATTACCCGCCAAGCTACTTTTACCTACGGGGACATAGATAAAGAGAAGCAAAGATGTTAAAATATCACACAGAAATTGAAAGGATTAAAATTTATCCTACAATTACAATCTGTGTCACCTTCAAAGAAAGTAGTGTGAGCAAATATATTTGAGCAAATAGATCTGAAGCAAATCTGTCAGATGCTCAGAAGTTTGATCAGTAATACTTTTTTGAAAGAAAATCACACTTTTATTTATAAAGGGACATTACATTGATCAAAAGTGACAGTAAAGACATTTAAAAAGTTTTAAAAAATCTAATAAATCCTGTTCTTGTGAACTTTCTATTCAAAGAGATTCCTAAAAATGAAAAGGTATTATATTATATTATGCTATATTCTAACCTAGTTTGATATTGATAGCAAGAAGAGATGTTTCTTGATTACTTGGAAATTACAAATTTGAATTATTCAGCTTATCACATGAATATATTACATTTTAAAAAATGTTAAGTATTTTAATCAAATAAATGCAGCCTTGGTGAGCCTAAGAGGCTTCTTTTAAAAACCTTCAAAAATCTTACCAACCTCTGAATGGCAGTGCATTGTACTGTAATGTACTGTAATATTTAGCTACAATATAACATGTCTTTCTCTGTTTCTACTTTAGCCTATAATCATTACACCAATGAACTAATCTAACTTGCATTGGTGAGAAAAATTAAGATAGCACCAATACTGTACGTTGCCACAGACAATTATCAAATATACAGATATGCACTCATGCAAAAGTACGTACTTTACTGCTCAATGCTCCTACAGATCAATCAGAATCAAGTATTCCGAAGCACTGTGTAATAATGTACCTTTGCTCTTGTCAGTGTTGTTTTGTTCGTGCATCATGTTAGTAAAGAGCAGCCCTCTGCCTATTTTCTTTGGCATTCTGCTACAGCAGCTGAACATATCTGTCCAGAAGGACCGAGTCACTGGGAAGTACCACGGAACACCAATGCCATACTTTCCTGATTAAGAGAAAAATAAATTAAATATTAAACATTCACTTCTAAAAATGAATATTGTTTCTTTTTACCTAACCACACAAACAAAATCTGATGAGTTTCTTAAACACATACCTGGGAAGACCATGCGGATGTAAATCCCAATAATAAAATATACTACTGAGTCAATGAGGAGCAGCCAGCAGAGCCAGCCGAAGGAGGAAGTGTCACCAGCCAGAGGAGAGATATACATGTTGCTCCACTGGATGCCTGAGGTGTAAATACACAATGCATTCAGTCAATGTAATTATCCCAAACAAACACTAATTACAGACAGTCTGAGGGGTTTGTGTCGGCATACCTTCTTCCTGTTTTTCATAGCGGGAAATATACTGGCTGGCGTAACTGAAGCATGTCGGAGAAAAGAGACTCTGTGGACCAAAAACAAACACTGTGAGATTTATACTACAGCTGTCAATCGATTAAAACGTTTAAAAGACTAGTTCACCCAAAATCGAATTCTGTCATCATTTACTCACCATCATGTCACTTACATTACTTTCTTACAAAAGGTGAGTTGTTATAAGTAAGTCAAATGGTCACATGGTGAATAAATAATTATTTATTTTTTGGGGTGAACTTCCTTCACTTTCTTCCTTTATTGGTGAATAAACTGTGGTTAAAACCCTAATGCATTTAAGAATTCCTTTTTAACAAAATAATGTGTAATTAATGGGGTTTTGTGGATGAAACTACAGTAAAAATATATGCCTATATTGATATTACAATATTGACTTGAGGTAAATTCCTGCAACAGCGCTTTTAACTCGCCTCATCTGCATAAAAACAGATCAAAACAAAGAAAACGTCAACATGGATATGCAAGTCTGCAGTAATTCAATAAAACAACTTTATAACCCCACTCTTCATGGACATATTACATGTAAAGATGTTTTTGCCGCTGCCACGGCCTGCGCATTAGTCCTCTGCTGGTGTTCGCATTAACATTTCAACGAATGATGCGGTTTCACATTTGTGGGTGATATTTCACTTGTGGAGCTGCTATGATAATTAAATTTCACCATACAAAGAATGCAAATGACTTTTGTTAAATGTCCCGCCTGGCTTTGATTTATAAATAAATTATTAAAGAATTTCTTCCTGCATTTACTGAGAAAACATGCTGTTCTAGAGACTTTTTATGCGTGTGTGAGAATATCCGGTTCCTGCAGAAACCTATATTGAGAGAAGTGACCTAATTAACATACTAAATAATGTCTACATAAAAAACATAAAATGCAAAAAGGTCCCCACCATAACAGAACACTGTTTTACAAATCAGAAAGAATAGAATAAAAGTTATAACGTCAAACTGAATGTCATTTTTTGGCAATTGTGTTAAATTGCAAACTGATTTAAATGCAGTACAGACCAGAGCGCTCTTCACACTGAAGGAAAGATTGTCCTCCAAGTGGATCAGCACGATGAAGGGGAAGAAACAGATGACATAGATAAGGCTGCCGCTCAACCCGGCGATGTTGGTCTTATCGAAGAAGGAGCTGACCAGGAAGCTGATTGCAAGGACGCTGAAGCCATAGTCGCAAAGGTAGAGGAAGAGCACGAAGCCGTTGCTGCGAGGAAGGATGCCGCCAGCTTTCAAAATGATAGTGAGGATGATGACAGTTGCAAGCAGGAACACAGCGCTTTCAATTAACCAGGCAAAGAAGTGGCTGATGGGATTGACCCCCATCATTTTCATGTACTGTGGGAAGAGTGAAAACACTTTAGAAAGCTAATTAAAGTTTGTGGGAAAAGACTACAGAAAAAATATGTTTTGGTTCCATACCTCATGAAGTCGCAGCTCTCTCTCGTGGACGAGTTTTTTCACAAAGTGGGCAACAAACAGCACCCAGGAAATCATGAGAGCCATTGGGAAGGCAAAAGCGATGCTGTTGAGATACCTGGGGGGTAGAAAAATTTGAGATTAGCAAGTGGAGGGCACATTTGTTTTACATATCACTCTGCATAACTTCATATGTTGAAGAAAGAGGAACCGATGAACTAACTAACTTAAATCAAGTACCTCTGATTAACGTTGTAATTAAAAGTCTAAATTGATTACCCACAGTATTGATCTTATGCAACTACTGTAATTCAGACGATAATATGGTTTGCAATCCATTTCCTTTGGAAAAAACTTGTCACTATACTGCACCCATCTTCTCATTAGAGCATCTATTAGTGTTATTTTAGTATTATGAATATACTGTTATAAGATTTATTATTTTGATTCATTTTTATATTTTCTCTTTTCATTTTCATTGTTAATTTAGGTTTATTTGATTTTGCCATTTTCATTTTTGTGTTTGTGTTATTTATTATTTCTATTAAGCTTTAATTTATATTTATTATAGTTTTAGTATTAGTCATTTTAATACTTTAACTTGCAAAGGAAAGATTTCTCATTTTTAGATATTATTTATTTTATCTTAAGTTTTTTTTACTTCATATTTATATTTTATTTCAGCTGTTTTTAAAAGACCAAAAAATTGTTTTAATAATTTTCTTTATTTCTTTTACTAACAACAATGGCTTCTATCTAAAAGCCACAATCTAAAACATCTATAGCCACCTTTCCATAGCAAAAAAAGAAATTATGCAAAGCAATTATGATGTTATTTATGTTGCTTCTCATACACAGCCAACGGAAAATTCAGTGCCATGACAACAGCTCTGATCCAGCACTTCATCCACATGGAACCAAAGCCAAACCTAAGCTTACAAAATTGTATTGCAGCCTTGCAAGCAGTGCTGTTTTATTAAAGAAATGCAAATCTAGTATTTTTATGAAATTCTAGACTTTCATCCTACTAGAGTTTCTAACGTGCAAAACGGAGCAGATGTTTTTGCTTCAGTGTTGGTGTAAACTGTTGATTATTTGTTAAGATGCCACCTCTTGCGTGACCATCTCAGTCTTCATATGAGACGCTCAGTGTGAATGTAGGGTTTGTGTTTGTGAGACACTCACTCATCCTTGTAGTAGCAGGGATAAGGGAACGCCTGCATCTGGACTGCGGGCCCATCTTCGGCTTTACCCGTCTGCATTTCGATGATGGCTCTGTCGATGCTCTCCTGCAGGTACACGAAGCCTCGGTTGTACCGCTGGGTCTTCGTTGATGACATGAAGGCATCTTTCACCCAGAAGGGATTCCGTGCACGGTCGGTGCGCATGACATTCTCAATGTTCATTCGGACGGTGTAGTCGATGTTCGGAGGCAGGCTGCTGGAGGTCTCCTCAGGAAGTTGGAAAATAATGCCTGTGAAGATGAGCAGAGCTCATGTGTATAAAAGAGAAGTGATCTGTTGTCATAGTAACCACAAAGGCCTGCTGCTCCTCGATAACAGTGGAAATCTATATCTCAATGGAATTGAATCGAATTGCATTGAATTACAGGCTTTACAGCCCGATGACTCTTCAGTGCCTGTGGTGTCCTCAACCGAGAGTATCACCAAACGCATGAGTGGAGTAGTCAGTTGAAGAGGTATCTCCTGATGAGAGTGTGTGTGTGTGTGTGTGTACTTGTTTATGCTACATTGTGAGGACCAAATGTCCCCACAAGGATGGGAAAACCTGAAATTTTTTGACAATGTGGGGACCCCAGGGAAAAAAATATTAAAATAGTAAATGATGTTTATCTAAAAGTGTAACAATGCAAACAGTTTTTCTGTAATGGTTAGGTTTAGGGTTGGGTTAGGGGACAGAAAATATTGTTTGGTCAGTATAAAAGTAAT
>SCHK01226516.1:19320-31820 GCA_004124795.1 Poropuntius huangchuchieni
CGTAGAGCTCACGGTTTTGAGCCAGTCTCTCCGCCTGCTCGTTGAGTTCATCAGTGGAGTTGAAGGCTCGGTAGCGGTCAAAGTTGACGCAGGAGGAAAGGTTCATCATCAGCATGGAGAGGGTGGTGATTTGCTCCATGATAAACTTGTTTTTCTCTAAAAGGACTGTCATGTTTGCTGCAGAGAGAGTTAGAAAAACTGTTCAAGCCACTGCAGATTTAGGATAAGACTCTTGTGTATAGGAGCAATGTATCTCTGGCTCTTGTCATGAGTTGTCAAATGCTCGGCTGTAAAACTCTATTCGGACAAGGATAGTTTCCCCAGAGGAGGTTAGGTAAGTTTGTGTCTCACAGACATAAGCCCTATTCTGAGAGTAATTATTTCTCAAGGAGACATGATTTCAGCATTTACAGATGGCAGACTGTGATTTAATTGCCATGTGAACCATTAATGTCTGTTTTTTCTTCCCGTTGCTAACAGTTTCTAGACAAACTCCAGGTCCTGTGGTTATCTAATTAGTAAATCTGAATTCACAAGAAAGAATTGTTAGTAAAAACAATTTTGGTAACACTTTACTTAAGCTTTACTTATGTATTATGCATTATAAAGGGTTATTAAAGGGTATAATGCTTTATAATTATTCATAATGTGCATTGTAATGCATTGCATCTTGTCATAAATAATTATAACCAAATTTAAAATGCATAACAATGAATTGACAAGTCTTATAATGTATAAACTGTGGTTATAATTATTCATGAGATTGTAAAATCTATTAGTCATATTATTGCATTAAAACTACTTTTATGATGATTATACATACTGTAAAGGCTTTTAAATAAAGTGTTACCACAATTTTTTTTTATATAAAACTACTTAAAAGATATTGATTTATTTATTCATTAATTCATAATATTAATATATTTATAAATTCAACTGAGTAAACATTATGATTATTTAAGTTATAAAAATAATGAGAAACTTTATCATAATTATGGGTTAACATGTTATTTAGAGGAAAAAACACCTTATTTTTATAACTTAACATTTTATTATAATGCAAAACTTTCTCATGATAATGACTTAGCAACTCGTAATAAGGAGAATTTTCTCATAAAAATGACTTATAATCAAAATATTTGAAACATTCTCGTTATAATAACATCCCATAATAATGAGAAACCTTCTTGTGATAATAATGCTGCATCACCATGATGCAAGCATTGCATGTACTGTTACTTACAGAATTGGTTGAGAGTTGTGCTCATTTGTGCAACATCAATGCCGGTCTGAGTCTGAATGAAGTTTTGGACGAAAGGATTGCGCAGGGAATTCTGTGAAGAGCAGTTAGAAAAGAGAGCAGTTAATGCAGTAGAGGGGGAAAAATAAATAAATTGAATAAAAAGTGTTTATTTGATTTTCTCTTGACTGAATACCTGAAGTATTGGCAAGGTTTTTGTCAAGATGCTGGCAGACTGCATCACATATGACGATGACTCTATCCACTCGGACGCATAAAGCTTTAGATCACCAAACTGGTGCAGTGTGGAATTTGACTGCAAGAAAGAAGGATGTTTTGTTACAAAAAAAACAAACAAACAAGAAAACACGATATCTTGCTTCGTGACCAGGCTACCCATCTATATCTTAAAAGGAGAATCGATATGACTGTACAGATGCGGGTCAGAAGTCCAGATTTATGCTGCAGTCCATCCCAAGTCGGAAGCGGGATATTCCTATATACTTTATCTTTGCAGGTATCTGATTCTCTGCAAATGCGTCTCCTAGCAACTGTGGAGAATAAATGACGTTGTACAATGCTAACCGTACAATTACCAACAGAGAAGGTCATTTACCATGTTTTACACACCTGCCTCTGCAAACATTGTTAAATAGGTTTCATCATCTTGTACTGTGAGAACTTGTTTGATTTAAGTAAACTACACTTTTCTCTTTGGTGCTGCCATTGATGTCATACGTTTATCAGTGTTTTTTTTTTAAGGTAGAAAACTGGAAATTCAAACTTTTGAAAAAAAAAGTAACGCATATTTAAAAGTGGTCCAAACACACATTTTTGCTTTTTATATGCATGCAAAAAAATCAGTGAAAGAGTAAATGCAGCCTATTTGCAAGAAGTTTTAAACTAGCACCTTTCTCATGATCTCTCTCGTCACTGGTGTGTCTGGTGAGTACAGGACCTGTCCTAACAGCATGGGTTTGAGGAAGGCCCAGGCCACCGCGCCGCCTGTAGTGTTCACCATATCCAAGTAGAGGTTCATACAGAAGGGACCTGGACATAAGCAGTATATTAATTAAGCCTGACCACAGCACTTCATCAAACTGAACTCAATATGCTGTAAGCAGATTCTTGACAGGTCATTATCATAATGCTTTATTGCACATTTAGCAGTGTGCTGAGAATATGCGTTCATACTAGCATCAGGTGGGATTTTGAACTTCTTAATCAGCTCTTCTCTTTTGTGGTCTGTCTGGACAGAAGGATCAGTCTCGGTTACGATAGGAACTTTTGCGATGGCGAACAGCGTCAGGATGCCGTTTTTGCATAAGGCACGAGCGATGGTACTAAAGGTGGCCCTGCTAGACATGGTGGACCGCTTTCCCCTCACCAGCTGTGGGAAAGAGAATACAAAGAGACGTTTTATTAAAAAAAATAAAACAAAACAAAATAAAATAACAACAATAAAATAAAATAAAATAAAATAAAAACAATAAAACTTACACTGCGGAACTCTTGGTTGGCCACCAGGTTTAGTTCTCCAATGTTTGTCAGGTATTCCTGCAGTTTGTTAATGGCAGGTACCAGTTTCTGCATCATGTCTGTCAAAAACTTGATCATCTCTAGCATGATTGCCACCAAATCCTGAATTTCTTTGGACAACATCAGCTGCAACAAAATGTCCAAAGGTTACAACAGACAGCACCAATGTAATCTATATTGCATAATATAGTTATTTGTTCTGAAAATTTAAGAGAAAATGGTTTATACACAATAAAAATGGCAATGTCTATGGCTCGATAATCCAGTCAATTACTTACTTAAACACTTTTGAATTAAATAATTTAAAAAATACATTATTTTCTCTCTTTACTTTTTAAACTTCATGGAAGCAAATCAAAGCTAATAATAAATGGCTTTTTATTTCCAAAAAAACGGTGAAGCAAAATCTTGAACGGCTAATAGTGAGCTCAGGCTGCCCCAGCCACAATCTAACTGTAAATGAGAAGAATCCATAATAATAAATGCATAAAAAGCAAGTATTATTATTTAGTTTCATTGTCACTATATGCAAAACATTTCTTGTGTTTAATTAACTATACCAGAGAAATGCAGCATTTCTGGTTCATTGGATGTACACTATATACAATACATTCTGTGCCCAGCTATTTACCCTGAATAAAGCCTCCTTCATGTCCACGTGGCGAAGAAATAGAATCGGGATGCTGTACCATTCATGTGACAGTTTACAGAAGGTGCTGAAGATCTCCTGCTCTGTAGGGTCCAATTGCAATGACGAGGGGTCTGAGCACTGGTGCAGGTTTGCCAACCATGCCAAGATCTGTGAAGAGGGGAGAGATGACAAACAATAAATTTGCACTCTACAAGACTTCACACTGGCGAGAGACAGAGATATGTGTTACGAAAGCGTATTGCGCTTGGGACCTACAACCCTCTGTGAGCAAGCAAAAGACAACAATGGCAATGAAAATGCTCAAAGTTGTTTAGGAAGGATGGGGGAAAAATCCTTGGGAGGAACCAACACTCAGCAAGGAGAGCCCATCTTCCTCAGAATAAAGTGTGATTCAATTTATTTTTGTTTCTGTCTCACACTGTGTGAAGCCGTGATTTTTGGACACATCTTCTGAGCCCCTCTGATGTATGCATGAGTTGTGGTGTACCTGCATGTTGCTGCTGGGTAGAGGGTAATCTAACAGAGCCTGAAGAATGTGAGGGGGAAAGCTGGTATACCGCTCGACATCCTGAACAAACAGAGTGGCATTTTTCAGCAGCTCTGAAACTTTCACTTCAGCTGTCAAAACGCAAGACAAAAGACAAGTGAGAGAGCAGACATGCACGCATGACAAGGTTGAAAAAGACTGATTGGACCACCATCTGATAGCTAAGGAACACTTGTGTTTCCGCAGTACTTTTGATAGAAGCGACAGCGGTACGTACCTGGAGATGAAATATTGATATTAAGATTTTTCAGAGTTGAGACGTTGAAGCCCACAATTTGAGAGAGAGATGACGTCCTTTATGAAAAAGAAAGAGAGAGAAGAGACAGAGATTAAAACCACGAGTAGTATTCCAGTTTGAAATATTTTAACATTATTTAATTTAATATATACATTTATATATTTATCTAAATATTATTTATTTAAAATGTATTTATATAAATCATTATATTTATATAATATTATAAATATAATAATACATTAAATGCAAAACAGTGATAAAGAGTAAGATTTAATTTCATTATTATATTTTGTCAATTTATTTTAATTAAAATTTTTTAACATTATCATTATCTGAACTAATTCAAAAGAATGAATCTGTTTTTCAAAAGCTTGAAGATGCAGAAGTGAACAAAAAATGGATTGAATACATTGCACCGTTTTTTAGCTACATTTTTTTTTAGTATTTATCTACTTTCACTCAACTAAAAATATAATTAGCAAAGCAACTTCTCATAAGTTACTCCTCAACACTACTGAACATACATAGTACAAGCTACAGCAACAAGGTTAAAGGTCATTATAGAAAGCAGTACCAGTCCACTTCTGTGTTGTAAGTGTTAGGGTCTCCAATGAAAGTCTTGAAAATTAGATCATAGAAGTCAGTGCTTTGGTTCACCAGGCTGGTTGTGAGCACATGCAAGGCTTGAATTGTGGGAACAACAGTGTCGCATAGCAATCTGGGTCCCAGAGGCAGAACCTGGGTGATCAGCTGAACAGAAGCCATGTTTTCCAGAGCACACACCTACATTATCATAAAAGATGTTGGCTTCAGAATACTTGAAATATAGGACATGAGTCATATGGCCTAACTTGGTACGGACTGAGCATAGCAATAATAACAAGATGGAATTTTTTGCTGGCATATGCTTTTAAAAAAGTCACTTTTTTGTAACCATCAAAAATCTCACCTTAGTTAACAGGTGGTCCAGTATCATGCCCGAACCCTCATTTGCCCAGTTGGCTGAGCCTAATTCAAAGGCGGTGTTTAGCACTTGCAGTAGAAGATGCAGATTTTCTGCAGAGAGGCGAGAGAAATGGAAGAGGGAAAACAAAGATCAAGCTATCGCAGAGCTAAAGTAACTTAAATTCCCTACAGGCATCATTACTTGCACCTAACTCCACTTTCAGCCCAACCTCACAGTGCAGCAAGCAGCAAATGATCTAGCAAAGAATCCCCCCTTAGAAAAGAGACATTGAAAGCTTTATGGTGCCGTGTGTGCTGATTTAGATCTGACAGCTCTTACGTGTGCAACACCTTAAGCAATATAAAAGATCAGCCAGTTATGAGGGAAATTAAATGCTCAACAAGACATCAGCTTTATTAAAGAAAATATAAAGCAAATTGAGAGGCTTGAAAAGCAGCTTATCAATTTAAATGAGGCAGTGCTGCAGACAAAGAAATTGGGGAATAAAAACTGTGGATCTCCAGAGGGGAAAAAATGGTGCACTCTGGAGCACAGCATGATGATATTTTTTAAAGTTAACTCTTGAAAAGGGTAGTTCATCTAGAAATGAAAATTATTCACCCAAACTTAATCAGTACTTTTGACTTGTTATCTTGTTTCAGAAGAGAAAGTAATATTTGACACTTGTTTTCAGACCATACACTATCTCTTAATTAGCTTTATTATTTTATCCCAATGTTAAATTCTTTTCTTGTTTAAAGCACAAACATCACTACATTTAGTTAAATCTATGGCTAAAACAAAATCCATTTGAATAAATTTAAGGTTTTATAGTAAAATAATGCTTGCTTACAGGTGTGGAGTGACACGAGAAAGAGTAAATAATGACCTTTACATTTTTGGGGTGAACTACTCATTTAAATAGACTGGGCTGATAATATAAAAGAGAGTAAGGGGAAGGAAAAAGAAACATTTGCTATTTTTAAGAGCACAAGCACTGTAAAAGGCTTTCTCATACTCAGTCTGGCCGCATGCCTCCTGGCTGAATATTGCAGAAAGCAGACTTCAAATCTGCCATTTACCGCACTGCTATGAAGAGCACCAAATCTTTGCAATGTCACAAACATAAAGCAACATACTTTATTTAATGTCTGTGGGGATTACTAAGAGTAATTTATTCCGAGGGTAGAACCTGGAGTCTGCAATATTTACTATGCACATGCATCTTGTTCTTGAGCTAAATAAATGTAGATTATGCAAAGAAATAATTATGTATTCACACAGCTGAATGCAAAAATACTTATATGCTCTATATGAAACTGAAGGAACATAAGATCATGGAAATAAAACCCCTGAATGAACAGTGTTATAGGTCAGAAGATCGTGCAAGATGATTTATGTACCTTGGGATTCGTTGGCCAGACTTCTCATGACGGACTTAATAAGAGAAGAATACGGCAGGTCTTCTGGAAGGCTATTAGCGAGGTTTGTCAACAGCACAGTCAGCCTATGTAAACAGAGAAAAGTTTAATTAACTAACAAAAAGTTGCTCTTTTCGCTGGGTTAAATTAATCATAATGTACTACTATGGATTACGATCATTTATTTTCATGACCCCAAGAATGTGTTCTTTTCAGAGTCATAAACTATGTTTCTCTGAATAAGTAAGCAATTATGCAGGGTAAATGCCATGGTGGCTGAAATTCTGAGAGCGAAGTAATAGCCATGCATTAAAAAAGAAATTAAAAACTGGGCCTAGTCGTGAGTTTATAACCAGGAACCAGCCTTGGGAGAACAACCTCAAAGAAACTCACTTGTCAGTCCAGTTAGTGTCATTGATCCCCAGCAGATGGCCGATATTCATGCTAGAAGCCCCCAGCACTATTTTGGCGAGTTCAGACTCCACATTGCTGCTATTGCCCAGCGAGATGAGATTTTGGATGGTGTACAGCAGCTGCTGGGTAATATCAGCTGTTTGGGTGAAAGGGTTTTGGTCTGCTTGGACGATCATTAGGATTGTCTTGAGGCTCTGCTCTAGGTCACTTATAATGGTGCTGGAGGAGTTTGTGTTCATGTGGTGCACCAAGGCCAGAATGTTGTTGACAGAACTGGCTACTTGAGATACAGCCCCACTGACATCCCCAAAGGTGCTGGTGTCGTTAAAAACAAAAGACATTGTCTGCATTATGTTGAGTGTGATATTGATGTATGGCCGTCCCTCAACAGGCATTATCGAGTATATGGAAGATGCAACCTCACTTAAAGAGTTCACTGCTTGTGAGATTTGGATGGGGGAAGCGGATAACATAAGGCCCTCGTAGAGACGCACAGACACTTGATTAGACACGGTCATCAAGATGTACACAAGTCCATCTGGAGTCATATGTGTGGACGTCGGATCATAAGTAATGTTTAGAGAGTTAAGAAGAGACTGTGTAACCAGCTGGGAGATTTCTGGGAAGTGGGATGTGATTTCCGCAGTGTTGGATACTCTTGAGAGGGCAGTGAATAGGGCCGATTTGATAGCGAAGAGGTACATGTGCGTTTCCTTGGGGAGAACGACAACCATCTGATTGAACGTATGGGTCAAAAGCATTTCCCTCTCAGCACCGCTGCTCAGGCTGTAGTTTGACATGGAGAGGTTGAATAGGATGTGGGTGGCCATGGCACTGCTAAGGATGAGGGGATGGGTGACCTCTTGAACAGATTGTCCATTCGGAAGAGCTGTGATATTCGAGAGGGCAAGGACATGGTTTAGGGAGTTAGAAATCATGCTGGTGGACATCATGACTTTTTCTATGTCTCCGGGATATGCCTCGAGCAACGCAAAGGCTCGCAGCATTTGTCCAGATATGTTGAAATACACAGCTACCTCTCCAGAGGGAAGTGAGTCGAAGGCTTCAGCAGTTTGATCCACGGCTTCCAAATAGGATGCTAAGCTCATCTGCGACCCTGGACTGGAAAATGAGCCAATTATATTTTGGAGAATGCCAGTGACCTGAGGGCTGATGTCCTTGATTTCCTCAAAGTTCTCGGTAAGGATGCTGTTGAGCGCCGTGAGGAATTGTATTGCAGTGTCGGTGCCATTTCCACCCTGTAAGACGATATTTGACACCAAAGCTTGAAGTTGTTGGGCCATGTGCTCGAGTCTTTGCGCAATGTTCAAAGATGGCTGGTCGGACAGCTCCATGGCCACGTCAATTGTTCTTCCTAGGCTCTCTGCAAATTTCTTTACTTCATCAAAGTCCTGCAAACTCCACCCTTCACTACTGATGTCCATGAAAATCTCCAGAAACTGCTGTCCATTGCTAGGGAGTGTCAAGTAGGACAGCACGTTCAAAGCTGTGTCAATGGTTTCCTCCTGACTTGTGTTTCCAGTCATTTCACTCAAATAACCCTTCAGGATGACACCCAAGTCTGGATTTGCAAAGAAAACATGAATAGTCTCCAGAATTTCAGTCGAGGTGGGTGGAATGGATAGAACTCCAAGCAAGGCTTGGTAGTCGATGTCAAGAAGGTCAAGGAAGTCATCCATTGGCTCTCTCTGTACTTCACTAGCAATTCTTCTGGCATTTCTTGTGTGGGACACAAGACCTTGCAGGTTCTGTCCGTGAGCAATTTGAATTTTAAGTGGGCTTAGATATTGTTCCACAGGATCGAAGAGGTCACTGGTTAGTTTGATCTGTTTCAGCATGTACAAAACATTCCCCGAAAGGTCAATAAAGGTTTTTGAGAGGCACGGCAGTGGCATCTTGGTTAGGGCATCTCTTACTATCTCGTATAGCTTGCGCAGGATCTCCAAGATAAAATTTAGTCCAGTATCTTGAGTAGTGTACAGCCAGTTGAAAAAATCAACAGTTTTCCATAGGGTACCACTTGTATCTTCCAAATACAGAACTTGCTGCATAATTTCATAAAGAGTGGGCCAGTCGCCCAGCAATCCCGTATCAATGATTTGCTGGATAACCTCTTTTATTAAACTGTCAACTGTGCTTCCATTGGGGTTCATAAATATGTCTCCACTCAGGATGTAATTAATGGTTTCCTTTGTAAAATTCATTCCGGTAAGCGTGATCTCCAGAGCCTGCATGATGATTTGAGGGCTTACAGTTGAATTCTGGAAGAGACTGCCATTCTGTAGGATGACCTCTATAGTTTTTCCAATTGCCTCGATGTATGGCGTCATCCAGGGAGCTTCTGTTTTAATTTGATCCAGAGCCATTTGTACTGAGGAGAGGCTGACGAACGAGAGAGAAATTAGATTACATATTGCATGTTCACAAAAAAAGTTACAAAATAAAAATGGCTCTTTAAGGATCCATTAAATAGCTGGATTAAATAATGTACTGTTATGCATATATGTGATAGATTATAAACCATTACAGTCCAAGATACTTAAATGTAGAGTTGATGGGACCATTTATGAATCGGCCATATGAACATAAAATGTCTACAATTTTTAAACTGGATTACTTAAAAGCTGCAAAACATTAGTCCATATTTCATCTTGATTTTGCTCTCCATTTCAGCGGGCACTCGCGTTATATTATTAGAACTGTATAGTTATAATAGACTTTGAGACAATTTCCATCATGTTCAATGATCTACAGCGGGTGCATAAATGTTCCTGCAGTCTTACGTGATTGATTTGCCCAGATATGCGCAAATGCATAATTTGATTCCTATCAGTAGTCAGTTCATTACAGGGATGAGCACATAAAGTAGAATCAATTTAAGAGCAGGGAGATAGAGATAACAGAATAATAGAAACTACTTTATCTGCTCAAACCTGTTTGGAAGCAAAGGAGTCAAACTGAATAAATCAACCTTAATGCAAATTTAATTACTCTTACTTAGTTTGTTTGCATGATTCCAACCCCTGGTCCTTATGGGTAATAACTGCAAATCTCTTGGCAAATTTGAGAAGGTATTTCGGTAATATAATCGGGCTCGTTATAATGTCGAGGTATAATGGGCGTATGAGCGCGGGCAAAATTGCTGCACGCTTTTGTTGTCAGCAATTTAGTCAAACTATACAGTCTGAAAAAACAAAAATGGTGAAAAGCTCAATAGCGTTTATCTTTATAAAAGATCTTTCACTGTTATTAGACTGCCATATGTTCGCTGTCATGTAATATGACTTGGGTCAAGTATCACGGTAAGAATATATGCTAGTGTTAAAATGACTCCAGCGCATTAATACCTTTGGTACAGCTGCATCTGGAGGAGCTGGACATTCCAGTCAGCCTGGTTTGTTATTTCTAGCACTGAGAGGTTGGATAGCATTGAAGTGTAATGCAACAGGACATCTGCAAAGTGATTGCCAGCAAAGGTACTGTTCAGGATCGCCCCATAGAAAGTCTCCAGTGACTCGGCCATCATTCCTGCAGTGGCATTTATCCATTGTGGGTCCATCGCCATTCCCTGTTTAGAAACACAGAGGGACAAAGTCTAAATCGGTCTTTAGTGCACACTACCATCTAGTGGTGACGCATGACAGTTGCATTTGAGAGCCATTAAAAAAGGCTGTTATTATAAAACATAAACATATTGTCTCACCGTCATATTAAAGGCTGGAACTGGTTTATTGTAGGCTGCTATGACTGGCAGTAGGCTGTTGTTACACCACAAAGCAACAGTGTCTTCACTTATTCCAGCACCAGCTCTGACATCCTGCCATATTTGCTGTATGTGGCTGCAGTTCAGACTCTGACCCTCAATACTTGCCTGAAAAGATTATAAAATAAAATAATTATCACAAAAGCCTAACACACATGGAGAGATTAGACAAGATGGCACTGAATTGTCTTCTTTTTAAACAATTCACTATTTAATTCTGGAGTCAAAAAGTCATTTACAGAGCGCTTGTAAATGCAAGAAAAATGAAACACGGATATTGTCAGTTTGTCAGGGTGGCAAAAAGTTTGGACCATAGTTCATACGTTGGGCCCAGGGGAAGGGGAGGAGAACTCATCCATGATCTCATTTTATGCCTTGTGAATTCAAGTGATGTGACCATTGATACCATCATAGACAAAGCATTCACTGAACATGTAGCAGGGAAGAAGGGATATATGACTCCTGCCAGGATTTGAGCATCTGTTGTGAAAGGAAACCAAATTCTCTCTAGGGATGAAAAGCAGCACCTAATGCACGCAAGCTAATGTAGACTCGCTGTTTATCTGTGATTAATACAGTTCTTGGCAGACTGAGTCGGCCTTTTGGGCCAAGGTTGTTGCATTCATTTCAGAAATAAAAATCAGAACATTTCCCAAACACATTTACTTAATGATGCCTGTGGCTGTTTGGAAACACACAAAAAGCTAATTAACAACTAACACCAGGATATGCGAGATCCAATCTCTTCAATGCCTGATCAAAATCATAGTACGTTACTAGGATATCTTGTCCTCACTAATAAAAAGAGATTTTCTTAAAACGTTAGTGCTAGGGTAACCTTATAAATTCAGTTTTTTGTGGTTTCAGTAACTCTTCAGTTAGCATAATATGTAGCAATCAGAGTACTCAGAAAAAGATTTCTCAGCCAATTAAATTTTGAATGTTTGATTTGGCTAGTGGGATGTCATCTTAAAGGGAACCACTGTAAAACAGCTGATCATACATACAGCTTTCCATTTCAATTTTACACTGTCATGCTTGCATAATGTCACTCTTTCCTTCTGCTGTCACTAAGGACATCAGCTATTTTAAGCTGAAGCCACAACAAACACATTGTAGGTGTATGAGAACACAGTATCATGCACATGACTTTGCTACTGATTGGCTATGTGTCATAAATGAGAAGGTCAATCATTTCTCAACAAGCTTCAGAGGGATTGCATAGAAATTCCAGCTTACCAACCCTCTATTATTTGCACACAAAAAAATGCATCCTTTACATTGCTTCAGAAAGTTCTGTATAAGTATCTTAACCGTCCACCACATCAGTAGATAGGAATGTTGTTCTAACCTGCAGAGCAGCTTCTGCAGTTGACACAAGGGCCTGTGGCAATCCACCAACAAAGGACTGAGCAGTGAAACTGCTTGTGTTCATAACATGAAAAATGTCTGACAAAAGGCTGGACAACGGCTGCTGGATGCCGTGGAGGAGCTCTGAGGAGAAGAAAGCACTTGCATTAGACACATACAGTTTAGACCTGAAAGACTGTCTGTAAACATGAACACCTACTCTGCAATCCTTTGCAGCTGTATTCAACAGTAAGGCTTTGCTTTTCTCACCTGTTTGTGCCTGGATGTTGTGAGCACTGTTGGCAATGGCTTGTTGAATTGTGGACACGACAGACGGCAACGAATCCCACATAGGAGTGCCTTTGAAGG
>SCHK01226583.1:1415-13969 GCA_004124795.1 Poropuntius huangchuchieni
ACATCAATTAAGTGAGTTTTTGCTTAGAACAATGGGGTAAGAAAAATAATCTTGTTTTCTGTTTGAAATAAGATTATTTTTCTTACCCCATTGGCAGATTATTTTGCTGGTTCTAAGCAAAATCTCACTTAATTGTGACATTTTTTCTGGAAACAAGACAACATTTTTTACTTCTCTAGAAAATCCTTCTTGATTTAAGAATTTTTAGCTATTTTGCCTGAAAATAAGACAAAAAATCTAAGAAAGAAAAGCATTTTTTGCAGTGAAAATGAAGGGAACCTGAACCAGAAGAACAAAAATGGCATGAAATATTATTAAAGCTAAAGCATTAAGATAAGAAATAATGTTTTAAATGCTGTCATTTCTCATCACCGGAGGACTTCATGTTTGTGTGAACTGGGATGCAGCTATGACCATAAAGACACTGACTGAAACGCACTTAACTTCCAGTGCGATTGTGGGAAACGGTGTGTGGCTTTGCTTTTACTATAAAAGTAGCTGGAGTCAGCGAGTGAGGAATTTGGGCTTATAAAGACAGAAGTTTGATCATGAGGAGGTTTCCTCATGGTGAGCTCTGGACAGCACATGTAGCTTACTAATAATATCTGTGGTGGGAGGGCATGCTATTTAAAGCTGGCCTGGCCTGTGGGAGATGTCCAGCTCCAGCCCAAAGGGCATGGGAAGCCCGGACCTACAGCTGCCTTCACATGTCTTCTCCATCAAGACCTCAGGACCTCACCATAGGATGCTTTGTTTGATGCCTCCAGACCCAACAAGAGCATGTCATGAGCTTAAATAACTCCCTTCAGGAAGCCTCATATGAAACCTTTCTTGAAGATCTTACTGGGGGAATCTCACAAAGAAACCTTTCACCAAAAAAATCTAAAGCAAAACATATGAAATTATAAATAAATTGTACTTTGCGGAAAAAATCTAATCTATTATTAGTATTATTACTACTACTAAACCTATTAGGCATATTCATATTTTGAATAGGTACAAACTATTCATTGTATAATTATTCATTGTATTACTGGTTTCTTTGTATTATTTGTGAGATTTACTAGTAATTTAAGTGAAAATTGTTTTTAAAATAAATTCTGCACCATTTTAAATAAAATTATTAAATTATTTAATAAAAGATATATTTTATATATATGTTACATATAAGGTTCTTGTATTACATTGATGATATTACAGTAATGACAATTTGGGAGGAATATGCTTATAGTCAACATGATTTGAAAATGGGCATTATTTTCTTTTTCTCACTGAATCTTTTGTTTTCTTTTTGTTTTCAGAAGCAAATTTTGTAAGTAAAATGGGTTGTGAATGGAAAGTTGTGTTTAAATGTCATAGTCCAAAAAAGGCTTAAAAGTGTTAGTACTAGTGAGTTCATTCTTTTGTAAATTAAAGTAAATTAAAACAAAATAGAAAGAAAGAAAGAAAGGAAGGAAGAAGACAGGTTATTATAGGAGAGGCATGAGAGCCAGTAAATTAAGACACAATTGTAAGTAAAAGATCCTTTTAATTTTTTGATTGTGGAGTCATGACCTATCTAGTTCCCAGTGAGATTCATTCCACCACACATTCATTTGGGAAGAAAGTGGTTAAAATGTGTCACAAGCAGAGCTCGGCGAGTCCTTCAGTGAGAACGTGCAGTTACAGAAAGAATGTGCTGTTTGTTATGCTGATAAACATTGAAACAGCTGAATGTTTTTAATGCCAATTACCCCCTCGACTCAAGAAAACTTCCGTGAATCCCTGGGATCCTCCCAAAACACTCTGGAGCTTTCCGTATGATAGAGGACATCCTTCAGAGAGCGGGAGAGCGGGATTAGTTCTGAATAACCTTTTGCTCAATAGTTATGGCGTAATGACTTTTGAGGCACAGATTATGCAGGATTTGCGGGGATAATGCGGAGAGCTGTGTTTGCCGATGCAGACACGGGCGCTGTGAGAGAAAACACCATCACCTGCCCACAGACGGACGGAGCCGCTCACAGCTGTTGCTCCTGCGTGACCTCACGTGATCTGAGTCTGCTTGGGCCTTCCCAATGTGCCGCTCTCATGACCAATCCATTGGGTGCATGGAAAAGTGCAAACTGGCCCGGGCGCTCTATTTTTAGTCCTGCAGGATGCTCATGTAAATGGCACTATGGCTCTCAGATGCTCCAGAGTAAGTGCTTTTCTCACTTTCGTTCTCTCTGAAAACGAGTTAGCTTCTTCTTCTTTGCAAGTTTAGGTTGACGAGAAATGCTCGTGATCTTTCCTTAATATCAGTGAATGTGAGTGTTTGAGGATCAGTGTGTTAGGTAGTCAAAGATACATCTGATCATGCAGCCGTCTCGTTAGAAAGCTTAACGATGAGATTCTGTGAGTCTGAAATACTGTATGTGTGGTGCTGTTTCGTAGCTGCATGCTTAACTCAGAGTTCTGATGATAACCTAGAGAAAAGAAGCTGTGCTTTTATCCCTCAGTCATGTTTCTTTTTGTCTCAAATGAAACACTTGTTGTTCATGTCTCTGATCATTAGATCTTGAAGGAATTTGATGAGATTTTTTTTTTTTTTGGAGAAGTATCTTGGCAGACCTGAGCACAGTTGAGAAACTATTGATATCTCTTTGAAACTCGCATGAGATTACTATGATCTTCTGAGAAGCAGTGGCTTTTAAGATGCTCTGTTTAATCACAGTTGCTGTCTTACGGAAATATTAAAATATTAATGGTCTCAAGCAGAAGATCATATATCTGCATTTACTGCTGTGCTTTTATTTACCTCAATGCTCAAGTATGTAGTGGCTGCTGATTTAAGCAGTTCTGTTTCTTGTTGGCTCATGGAGAATCTTTCTAGAAATGTTTGGGATTGCATAAGACAAGCAGATTCACCAGTTCAGTTTCATAATGCCATTGAAATGAAAGCTTTGTGAGGTATGTGCTGATTCTGAAGGCAGCTTTGTGGTTTGTGTGCCTGTCTCTGTGAAATGACCCACTTTGTGATGTTAGTTAGACGTGTAATCCACCACTAATACACTGTGTGTGTCTGTAAATATTAGTCTGGACATCCTCTGGTGGAACTAGCACACCTTCTGAACCTAAACCGTAAATTTGACATTATTTTATGTTGCTCTGGTAAATCAAGAGTAGTGTAATGCCTTTTCTCTTTGAAAGGAAGTTATAACTCCTGAAAACATGAAGCTGAGAACATCTAACTGACCCTAATCAATCCCCAGTATTTTTCTAACCAAGAACCATTGAAAAGACAAAAAGACATCTAGCCTGACCAAGACCTACTATAGATAGTGTATAGAAAGTGTATTAATTGTGATAAGGCCGATAACTCATTGCTTTGAACAGCCATTTTCACACAGCACTGTAGTTACATTATTACACTATTATACTGAATACTGTAGATATTTTTGAGCACTTAACCCAGAGACAGAGTGAGATACTTGCTGTGTCTCATTTTCATGTCTGTTACCTTCGAAGATCACATTTTGTCAGTGATCATTATAAGCTAAGTAACCATTTCAAAATTGCCTGTTTTTCCTTGTGAAGCTTAAATGATTGTAAATTCTTTCTTTCTTTGGAATGTAATGGTTACTTCTCTTAAATGAGGCAGCCTCAATGACTTATACAGCCAATGAGACACAGCAAGCAGTACACATTTTGCAACTGGTAGAGATGTTATAGTTCAGCATTGTCATGAACATTTATCATTTGCATGCGTTTTCCACTTTAAACGGTCAAGCATTTTTTCTTGCTTGCTGTCTGAAGAAATGTTTCTGAGCACACACAGCCATAGCACACATACAGAAAGCCACCTGTCACACAGCATGTGAGTGGTGAATTCAGTCACTACTCAATACAAAAACACACAAAGTTATGTCAGAATGCCCATTTTGGCATGTGCATTCATAAACAGTTTTTTCATCAGAAAATAAATGCACATGGACTGTGTTGTCATCAGTATAATTGTCAGTATAATCTGTACAGTACTGTAAATGATGGGGTGGTGGCTAAAGGTCAGCCAATTGATCAGCTAGTCATTTGCTGGAACTACTGGTTATCTGCAAAAATGCATAATGATAGTTTTTTTCGGGTTGCATCTTTTGCTGAAGCGGTTGAGAATGTCCGCTGTCGTTATACAGTATAAGAGTGGCCTCTAGAGGCAGAATCACTGATGACTGTGCTGTTTGTTTTGACACATGAGAATCAGCTTTATTCTCCAAGTGTGCGCAAACACACAAGGAATTTTTTTGTGGTTTTTAAGAGACTTCAGATACTTCAGATGCCGATTTAAAACAGACAACAAAACTGTGTACAGTATACTACAGTACATGTTTCCATATCATTCTAAAATTATCATGCAGCAGTATCATGCACATGGGTCGTTTATGTGCAGAGGTACTCTCGATAATGGCAGAAGATGTGGTTTGGAGGAGAAGAATTGTTGAATGAAGTCATTTTTGTTTGCTTTGGCACAAAAATATTCTTGCAGCTTCATTAAATTACTATTGAACCACTGATGTCACATGGACTGTTTTACCGATGTCCTTACTATGTTTCTGGGTCTTGTAACATTTCAGTTACTTTGCTCTCTATGGAGGGCCAGAAAGCTCTCAGATTTCATCAGACATATCTTAATTTGTGTTCTGAAGATTAAAGAAGGTCTTACGAGTTTGGAACGACATGAAGGAGAGTAATGACGGAATTTTCATTTTTGGGTGAACTATCCCTTTAAGAAATATAGTTATGAAAGTGTACTCACTTTAAATATACTTCTTTTGTCTTTGTTTACTAATATTATGTTATACTTCAAGATTTGCAATACCCTACAAGTGCACAATCAGTACTATTATTGGACTTTGCTAAAAATTCAAAATAATAACAGTGTATTAAGTTACGTGTAATGACATTATAGTGGTATGTTGTCACAGATCGGCCAGGCTCTTATGTCACTCAGTCACAATGCTCACCCTCACCCTCACCCAAATACTAAGCAGCTACACCTGCGTCTTATCAGGATCCCTCATTAAGACTGCTATTTTAGCACCCACCTCATCTCACCTCTTTGTCCAGTCTCATTTGTTCTAAGTGGACTACTTACCTGTTCTCCAGTGAATATCTCCAGTAAATACCTCCAGTGTGTATCCCCTGTGATAGCCTCCAGTGTCTTCCCCTCCTTTGTGTTTCCTGAATATGTGTGTAGGGATTACCTGGATACTTAGCCAGAAGATGAAGTGTGTGCTCATGATTATGCTCTCAACTCTTGTTGCTGCCAGCAGTTGGATCAAGCGTTCTCTCCTCACCACCTATCGCAGGGACTCGAGTCAAGGCTGCAGCTGCATCTGGCTGCATACAATGATTCCATCAGCCTAGAATGGTTCCTTAAATTCTCCATCCGTGATGCCAGTTGTATGCAGTAATGTATAGAAGACCAACAGGGCCAGCAGTCCTCCATATTCTTTCGCCTACCAGAGTTCAACTGCACTCCAGAACCAGGGTCTGAGTCAATGCTAGTGGATAATACTTGGTTTACTCACAATGAGCAGCAGAGGAGGCTGACACAGGGACTCTGTTAGTACTGTGGTGCTGGTGGGCATGTAACAAAGTCCAATCGTTGACAAGAAGACCAGGAATACAGGAAGCTCCACACCAAACAGATCTATCTTCTGGTTCGGGAGCATTCCACTACTCTATTAAAAGCCCAGTGGAACGAAAGTGTTGATATCCCAGCTTGCTATGCCTCCTTCAGTGACGTATTCTGACCTAAAAAAAAACTTGCCACCACACCAGCCATGGGATTTGCGCCATCGATCTGATTCCGGGTTAGCCAGTGTCCTGTCGGAAGATCTACCTGCTTTCTCTTCCCAAAGAGGAGACCATGGAGGAGTCCATTGACCAACCTGTTAAAGAACAAGTCTAAGTCTCTGTCATGGACTCCTACTGCCACTGAAGCCTTCCAGACGCTCAAGGGCACCATCACCAGCACACCATTGTTAGTACATCCAAGTCCCAGCAAACCCTTCATAGTTAAAGTGGATGCATCAACCACTGGGTTAGGAGCGGTGCTGTCTCAGCAGCAGGGGAGTCCACACAAACTCCATCCATGTGCCTTCTTCTCTAAGAAGCTCATCCAGGCAAAGAACTACAGCATCATCAACCGAGAACTCCTGGCCATCAGACTCTTGCTTGAGGAGTGGAGGCATTGGTTGGAGGATGCTTGCCAGGCGAGATGGGGCTTTATTTTTCACTCACTTCAATTTCTCAATTTCTTATCATCCAGGTATCAAGTATGTCAAGGCAGACGCCCTCTCCATCTGCATGATCTTGAGGAAGTTACTGAGGAGCCTGAATCCATCTTGACTTCCACCCTGTTCGTTAATCCCATCCAGGTCTTAAGACCAACCCACCTCCTCCAATGCCTCTGAAGCCATTCCTGTGGGGTGTCCACAAGGACTTCAGTACGTTCTTCATTCTCAACACACCCCACTGATCCACTCATCTCTGGCCACTGGCCACCCATTGGGCTAATAACACCCTCTCACTGCAAAAAGATTGCTTCTGGTGGCCCAACATGGCCAGGGATGTGAGAAGGTTTGTTCGTGGCTGCTCTGACTGCACCATCTCGAAGAGCCCACGCCATCTACCAGCTGACAAACTCCATCTGCTGCCCGTTCCTAACGGTCTATAATCACACCTGGGAGTGGATTACATCAATGACCTGCCCCTCTCTGATGGTAACACATGCATCTTTGTGATCATTGATTGATTTTCCAAGTAATGTCTTTTGCTTCCTCTCAAAGGCATCCCTATCGTAATAGAAATGGAAGAACTCCTCTTCAGCCATGTCTTCAGATACTTTGGGATCCCAAGGGCATTGTATGAAACTGGGGCCCTCAATATATCTCCAAGTTCAGGAAAGCCTTCTTTACCCTCCTAGGTGTGACTGTGAGCCTGTCTTCCAGTTACCATTCCCAGTCAAAGGGGCAGACAGAGAGAAAGATCCAGGTAATTGGTCATTTCCTACAAACCTTCTGACATGGCCACCAGTATGCGCCTGCCCAGCATTAAGCTCAGTCCCAGATTCATTCGCCCCTTCACCATCACCAGACGACTGATAAACTCAGTCACCCAACAGTTGCAACTCCCCTGACATTACAGGATTCATTCCTCTTTCCACATTTCACTCCTTAAACCATATCACATTCCTGTTCCTGCTCTGCAGAACCTGGCCCAGCAGAGGTCGAAAAGGTTATGGCCCAGAAGAATGAACATGGGTCTCTAGAGGTGATACCCTAGATCCTACTTTGCTCTCAGCCTTCCATGACTCTCACCCTGATCGTCATGCACCCCAAAAAAGATTGACTTCCACAGCAACAAGATTTTCAGCCCTCAGGACAGGTCCATGGAGGGGTGGTACTGATTGGCTAGGCTCTGACTTCACCCAGTCACAACGATCCCTCACCCGAATACTAAGCAGCCACAACTGCTCCACATCAGGACCTTATCATGATCCCTCACTGAGACTGCTACTTAAGGACATATCTCGTCTCATTGTCCAGTCTTGTTTGTGCTAAGTGGACTGCTTATCTGTTCTACTGATCTCCATCAATGTACTCGAGTGAATATCTCCAGTGTATACCTCCAGCATGTATCTTCTGTGATTACCTCATTCATGTTTTCTATATATGTGTGTAAGGATTACCTGTATACTTAGCCTGAAGATAAGGTGTGTGCTCACCATCCACCTTCTCCTCCATCCATGAATTCCTGCACCTGCAACAAAGGAAAGTCCTGTTATTATTCTCATTGCTAATTCCAACCATTAATAGAACTGCTTACTTACCTGCCATAACCTGTATTGCTCAAACTGTGAGTAAAACTCCTGTTTGCTTCTTCAGTCTGGTTCAGTGTTCATATACCATAACACATTTACTGTATATTCTAAACTGTATATACTAAACTCCCCCCACTAGGATTCCACCAGTGAATCTCTGTCATTTCCAGTGCCGCTAATGCAGTGCGCATGTGAAAAATGTAACATTTTTGGCCTGAAGTTGTGAGATTTTGCTTAACTTGTTTGTATAGTGTAATTTAATTATTAATAGAATTATAGTAATGATTACAATAACCATTTTTTCCACTGAGTAATATGACTTGTTATCGTAACTGCAGTCTGTTGCAGTGCATCACTCACAGATCTCCATATAAATAGTGAGTTTGCTGTTTAGATAAAGAGTGGTGTGCATTACAGGTGTGTGTACACTGAACACACTGAGCTGTAATATGAGCAGTGGTCAGATAAAAATATTTCACCATGGCAGTGATCAAGCCAACATAAGAGGTTAGCGGAGGTATTTCAATATTTATCAATATTTCCTCCCTAGTGTGTGAAGGTGAACGGCTTTGTTATGACACAACTAACCCTCCTGATGAGATCCGGGCATCTGCGGTCTCAGCGGTTACTTGTGTGTCAGAGGTCAACATCTGATCTAACTGATTACAACACTGATTTTACGGCAGTCTGCTGTACTGCCACAGTTTGGCAACTATAAAACATCTTTGTTAAAGTACACATGGAAGCCATTGTACTTGTGTAATGTTAAGCATCCCAAAGTGAAACAAGACATTTGTTTTAATGTATCCCAAAGTAACGCTACGGGCACATGATTATTTTCTTTGTAATAATGTGCGGTGTTCATGATACCAGAAGTGTTTAATAAAGCTGCACTAGGGAAGATTTGGCCCTCTAGTGGTTGAAGCGTAAAAATGACTGATGTGAGTTGTGCTTCTAATGTAAAGACGGCTATACGTAAGTAATGTCTTTTGAGCAGGTAACTTTTTGTTGTCATGAATTGTTACAGTTTTTTCCCTACGATGAATCCAACAATGAATGATTTCTCTGATGGTTACCTTTTTGTGGCTTCAAGCTGTCAGAACTAACACACTTCTCACTAGTATACGACACACGTGTTGTAACCATGCAAATATGAATGCCAAAAAAAAAGACTTTTCAATGAAATCCAACCCAACAGCTCAAATAACGAATCATTATTATTATGAGGTGACCGTTGTGAAAGGTTTGACCCTTTAAGACATTTTTAGTCTTATGGCATTCCAAAGCCATTTATTTGTAAAGCATAGCAGAAAGTGTCATTATTATGTTTATGATGTCATACCTCAAACTCTATTAGGTGCAACTCAAGGTTGTTTTGTGTGTGATGATAGTACAGGGTCTTAAGAATGCATTTTGTCAAGTGATGTGAATTGTAATATATCCTGTGCTGAGCAGTGAACACTGTGTAGGGACCCTGTCAATCAGAACATAGCTAGTGTCAGTGTTATGAAAGGACACACAGAGATCACATGACCTGTGTGCTGGTTGGTGGCTCTGGGCTGTGTTAACATGCCTCCAGCACACATTCACTTAATGCCAACACGACCATGGCAAGCCGGAAGCTATTCACACTTCCCAGGGCTAGACAGCACCACAAAATGTTTTGACAACATTGGTGCATTTCTTTATCCTGAAAATAGTCATTTCAAATATAACTGTGCTAAAATGTGTTATATGTGGGTGATTCTTCACATGTGGGCACTTTTGTTTCTGTGGATGTTTAGATATTAAACTCACTTTAACACACTTTAACATCCTCGCAATTTACAGTAGTTTGTCCAGCAGTTTGTATACTGTACATGCATTACAGTTCAATTCAGTCATTTTCTTCAGCAAATAATGCTCATAGACACCCATGTGTCATGAATGCTCATATTTATGCCATTCATGATAAATAGGTGATCAGTTTGAAATGTGTTGAGGAAATCCGAGGAAGCCTGATCAGATTACCATGCATTTCATCCTAAAGATGTTGGTATAGCGAGCGTTCATCGAATCAGGACAGGCGCCAGTCGGTGGATGCATAGTCTTAAGTGAAGAGAATAATGGAAAATCACAGCTAGCGCTTTCTGAGATTCAGAGCAATGGAAAATGCAGGCCAGTGGAAAGAGGCTCTGAGAATAAATAACTTGATAATGTTAATGGCCGACTCCACAGACCCGCTCAGAAAGCCTCTAAAGTGCCACGCTAGATGCTATCGACACACAGCTAGCAGACAGGACATGGACACAGGACTAACCAATGCACAACTGGATAGAGGACGGCTACGTCCTAAAAATAGGACATAACTAGTGCTCTCTCGGGGTTACTCGGTTCAATTAGGCTGTTTAATTAATTGCCTGTTATAATAATTACATAAGTAGTAAAGAGGTGCTCCTGGGAGACTGAGAGCTGCATCCTGCAATATCATTTTGTGGCCCTTTGGGGACGACTCTAATCATTATGATGAATACTCACTTCGTTTGACATGTTGGGTTGTGTAAGGGCTTTTATGTTCATTTCTGATGTGCAACACCAGCCGCATATGAACAGAGCTCAGCAAAACCCCAGTCTGAACTCAAAATTATGCTGGAAAAATAATCTGAAACCAATCTTTTTTTTTTTGGTGATATATTACAGTAATAACTAGCAATGTTTTGCATGCTGTATGTCGGTTCCATTTTTACTACAGCATTTGAAAATAATTTGAAGAATTTACTCTTCCCAACACAAAAAGTGTGTAGATGTTGGATTTACTGTGAAACAATTTTTACTCAGAAACTGCTTATGAATGTTACAAATAAGTGCAAAGGAATAGCAAGTTGAACATTCAACATTAATTAAACATTACATTTTTAAGTACAAAGACTGATATAGTGTTTTCTTGTAAAACATCCTTCCAATCAGCTTTAAAAAAAAAAATGTAAATTGATCTGTGCATATTTCTCTCCTGATTCAGATCAGAAGCGTTATTGATTATGGAGTCATATTTTAGTCTGAAGCAGTGGTCTGAAGTTAAAATCATCTTGATGGGTTTGTTTCAGTTTTTGTCTTCTCCAGATGTTAACTGATGGACTGGAGTGGTGTGGAGTATTGTGATGTTTTTATCAGCTGTTTGGACTCTCATTCTGACGGCACCCATTCACTGCAGAGCACCCATTGCTGAACAAGTTCATGTCATTTAATGTAGTAATGTTAACAAATAAAAAAAAAAAAAATAATAAAAAAAAAAAAAAATATATATATATATACATATATATTGTTGCATTTTATCAAATAAGTCATTAAAATCACAATTATTTACATAGTTAATTTGAGATCATCAATGAAATAAGATTGAATGCAACATAAATATTCAATACTCCAGATGTGATGTGAAAACTATCCGTCTTCAGTCATTTTCTCTTCCTCGCACCTGTAAAATTTAGGTGCTGTTGTGTCTTTTGAGAATTGCATGGATTGAGTGTGCACTGCATTGGAAACTTGCACCAGCCATTTATTTCAATTAAAAAGCATGCACCCTGACGTCTGAAATGTAGTGGGCATGAAACAAGAATAATTACATTTATTTGGCTTCTAAACACCCAGAGGGAGCCATTAAGTCCAGAAGACTGGATGCTCCGATAGGTAGTAATAACTCTAAGAGGCGTTTGTGCTGAGAAATGCCCTTAATTTTCCGATGACATTGCGGTTCTTAGAGCACGGGATGCCTTCCCCTGCGTCTCGTGTTGAACACACTGGCCCTCGCCGTACAGACACTGTGCAGCTTCCTCGAGGGGCCCCATGACCTGAAGGGGCCCTCAGGCACTCATTGTGAAATTAAATTTTCTAGTAAACTGTTTTTGCGTGCATGTCCTGATTTATAGCTGGAGACCTCTTAAGTGCTAGAGACATGGAAACAATCACTGCAGCTCATGTTGACACAGCACATGCTGCTCGCTCTAATGTACATACTGCGCTGGAGAAACATGGAGCTGAGCTGAATCCTGATGGGAATTATGTTGACTAGTCATGTCAGTTTGTACTTCAGTTTGCATTTGGCCCCTGGTTATAACGAGCATTAGAATGCACAAACACCAGATGATCATCTTAAATAGTCTTCCGTAATGTGGATGGGTGTATCTGAGATCACATGATCAAATGCAGTGAATTACAAAAAGATCAGACATAGCCACTGAAGTAGACCACAACAGAGATTTTCATAACCAATATTAGTATGTTTATATGTCCGATAACCAATATGCAGAATCAATATTTATTTCATGTTTTACTTTTGTTTTTGTTCAATTTCATCTTCATATCATAACAATAAAAACATGGATTTTTTTCTACTGTTTTCAAATTGAAACTTTTACTCGAACGGTATCACGATCACTCCATTAATTTCTGCAGAACTGTAAGTACATAGATGATGATTATACTGAGATAAATACTAAATCTTAATATAATTTATGGTTTTAAAGAGGGGATCTTGTTTAAAACCACGTACAGTGGCTGTTCTGTTGAACATCCCTGAACATCAACAGAGTGAATAGCAGCTTAATTAGACTAATAAGAATAGGTAATATTAATGTAATATATCTCATTTGAGCATGAATGCCTGTTAAACACATATTATTAAATAAAGCAAAGCAAATTACTGTGCCTGTGAACACCTACCAAAAGGTGCCAG